>JAGFVP010000006.1:150871-253119 GCA_021031095.1 Bathelium albidoporum
TCAAAGGACCAGTACGGCCGCACGCCGCTGTCTTACGCTGCGCAGAGCGGGTACGAGACGGTGGTGAAGCTGCTGCTTAAGACGGATAAGGTTGATGTTGAGCCAAAGGACCAGTTCGGCCGCACGCCGCTGTCTTACGCTGCGCAGAGCGGGTATGAGACGGTGGTGAAGCTGCTGCTTGAGACGGATAAGGTCGATGTTGAGTCAAAGGACCAGGTCGGCCGCACGCCGCTGTCTTACGCCGCGCAGAGTGGGTACGAGACGGTGGTGAAGCTGCTGCTCGAGACGGGTAAGGCCGATATTGACTCAAAGGACCAGTACGGCCACACGCCGCTGTTATACGCTGCGAAGAACGGGCACGAGGCGGTGGTGAAGCTGCTGCTTAAGACGGGTAAGGTTGATGTTAAGCCAAAGGACCAGTGGGGCCGCACGCCGCTGTCTGACGCTGTGGAGAATGGGCACGAGGCGGCGGTGAAGCTGCTGCTTGAGACGGGTAAGGTCGATGTTGAGTCAAAGGACCATGAGGACCGCACGTCGCTGTCTTACGCTGTGGAGAACGGGCACGAGGCGGTGGTGAAACTGTTACAACATGAAACATAAGTGAAGAGACAGATTATAATCCACGAATTGTTTCACCACCCACCACGTTAAAACCTAAGACTTATATCTTAGATTAATGTATGTCGCACTTTCGATCTATTACAAATACGCTAAGCTATAAGGTTAAAGAAAAGGAGCAAGTGACTTATTCTCTGCTTTCATAATTTTAATGTAATTATTTGAATATTCTTCGCCGATTTTATCGTAAGTTTTGACCTTTTCTTTTAGCTTTCCGAGATGGAGAGACTTTTCTCTCGCCCAATCTAAATTTTATTAAAGATATAAAGCAAATATCTGACACTTTTTTAAGAACTTGTTTGATTTACAAACAGACGTATCATGGCCGTTCTTATATAACATTAATTCGGTAGAGGTCTGTCATATTACGACGGACACTATGCTCTTTTATCTTAGTGCAATAGCTTTTTTGTGAGCTGGGTCTTCTCCGAAGTCTGCGCGGATAAGTCCTGCTACAAGACTGCTCATGTTTTGCTTTTTGTATAGTGACAACGCGGCGAGTAGAAGGTTCTGTACGTGGCAATGCTGGTAAACTATATCCTTGATGAGTATCAGGAAGCTTGAGTGCCTCGTCTTTCAGCCAGAGCTCAGCCATACCAGTAATGCGAAAAAGAAGATGGGCACTTTAGCTACTACATCTATAGAATGTACCTGGATTGTTAGGTTCATACTCGTCTCCACGTGATCTACCTATAGTAAACTGTTACATTAGAACCGTTTAGTACGGGGAGAAGCTTGATTTCGTGTTTGATTTGCACGTGAACCTTGAAATGTGCATGACCGTAGAAAACTATTCCTAACTGGTGACAATATTTATCTGGGCATTGAGTTAGGCCATCCAGACTAAAGAACTTAAGATGCTGTGTCTTTACCTGTTCATGCGCTTTCCTGGTACGAGTGAACTCCCCTGACTGGCCTGTTTTACAAAGGCAGGATATGTATTGTTTGTCTGTGGCGCGGATGGGCTCCAGCTTAAAGACTAATAAAGGTACTAGCTCAGTGTTAGTATGAGAACAATTGCGTGGTCGCGCTCATTTATGCGGAAAAGCGATTTCTGAGATTTTGCAAAGCTTAACCAACGCCTGAATAATTTGGACTCGATAACCAAGCTTCTTTTATGGGTTAAGATTCCGAGGGGACTCAAGAAGTAATTGGGCCACCCTGTTAGGCAAGAGCGCACGTGGGCACTGTCTGGCACGTGACAGCCCACTATTTACGCCGCTCTTCCTCCACACCTTCACTCTTTCTCTTAGATAGTTCAGTTACAGATTCACTTGCACTTCACCACTTGTGTCCTCAGTCCTCGGGCTTCCTAATAAATCCTGTTGGTACATTGCCCTACAAGAGCAGCAAACGAACTATTCGCATCAAGAAGACCCTTCCCTAAGATTGAGCTTTATTGTGGTAATATGTGTTTGAGTTCTTGAGGTTATGACCGTGTTTCTACCCTTAGGTGCAGAAAATGGACCAATTGTCAACTGATAAATTAGTGGGTATATTCTGCTGGGGCGTCCTCGAATCAACACGCCAACCTTTAGCGCGGGACAGAATTTTTGAAATGGACCCCTGTACTCAATTTCATTCATCCTTCTTATTAGGAAGCAGGAGGACTGAGGACACAAGTGGTGGAGTGATCTGAACTGAACTGTCTAAGAGAAGGTGAAGGTGTGGAGGCGTAAATAGTGGGCCGTCACGTGCCAGACAGGGCCCGCGTGCCGCAATATCTCATCTCGGTTCTGTACAGCATGTGAAACGGTCTTCAGATAGGACGCGTTCATAGTGGATGTATGTCTATTCAGCACCAGCATCGCTAGGCTCTATATGTCAAATGGGGCAACGGAGACCAATTCATCCATTCTAACGATCAGCGTGCTGATTCAGGCACGTGGAGGTAAGACAGAATGCAAACACGCTGGCGTGCTCGCTGGTATTGGGGAGTTGTCGGTTCCCTGGTTGCTAGCTGTGATTATCGATTAGCTTTATTTCGTTTTTCACTGTCCTCGTTACTGACGCGACATTTGTGTGAAAGGTCGAAGGCATGCAGTTGCGACTATATCAACACAAAGGTGGTTCTTTGTTGACATCATGTAGAGTAGTGTAGTAAACCAGCTCTAGAAATTACTGATACTATCAGAGCACGATCCCCAGACAGGATGGGGGGAAGGCAGCCAGCTCGCTCGGGTCTGTATGCTTGATGGCATTTTCAGGCACTCCGAAGCAGATCAAATCAAACTACAATACAGTTTATATCCATTCTGAGGATATCAACTACCTTGCGCGGCCACGCCATAGGAAGTCCCTTCAATTTGATACTCTGCACCAACCATTTTTGCAGCAACAACCTGGCATTCTCGAACAACATCGAATGACCAGAGATACTCGTTAACATCCTCTGGCCTATCAAGCTTCTTGCCTTCAGGAAGGAACTTCGCGGCAGCATCGCGAACGCTTTGTGGCGCTGGGTGAGCTGCATTAGAAAGTATCTGCAGAGAAGACCCACGGTTTCTCCGAATTTGTTCAAAAAGTTGTAGTCGCATCTCCATCATCTGTTTGTCAGTTACATGGTCTAATAGAGCTCCGAGCGCTGCGCCATCTTCGATGGCTTGATTGCCACCTTGAGCCTGGAAGGGAAGCATGGGATGCGCAGCATCACCAATCAGAGCGAGTCTGTCCTTGTGCCATGTACGAATTGGTTCTCTGGCGACCAACTTCCAATACTTGACGTCTTTGGCTTTCCTGGAGTATGCGTGAGATACCGCTTGATGTGCAGTAAGCATGAGCTAACTCACCGGACTACAGCTTGAATAGCCGGACCAAAATCTTTCTGGGCCATCTCCAGCGGGGCGCTCGGATCGACGGCTGCTGTGAAATCTGTGTCCACGTGTCAAATTCCAAGTCCGGATCCACGCAACAAATGTAACCTACCTTCTTTCGCGTGGTCCGTATCGAATGACTGCGACAGATATAGGAAGTTCTGTACTTCATTGCTGCCAACGCTATTAGAAGCAAACACATGATTTAGCAACAAAGAAACTGCTTACTTTCTGCATGGATACCATACCAAGCCGCCTGTACCCTGAGCTCCGATGAAATACCTCTGGACGGAATCTTTGACCAGATCTGCTGTCTCAGGGTCTGATTTGAAGACCTCCGTTGGCACCAGCCATCTCATAGCTCCCCAACCCGTATCAGAAGCCCCGATTTCCTTATCGCCCACGACATGCTCTACAGCTGACGAATGCACGCCGTTCGCAGCAACGACGAGGTCAGCATGCAAGACCTTATTGTCTGCAAGAAAGACATTTCCTTGAGCGGCATCCTGGCGCATATACGTAAGAAACGCCAGAACTGACTCAAGTGATGCTTGAACTTACGTAGTCATGTACCTTAGCCCGGACTTGAATTTCGCAAGGGTGGCCAGGACCATCCTGTTGAGTAGCAAGCGATCGTAGCTGATTGTGAAGATCAACGCGATGAACGGCGTAGAGAGGTATGCCGTAAGTTTCTTCGACATTCGCGTAAAAATTGGGAACTACACAGTCAAGAGTAATGCCATTGTAAAGACTTCCGGTCTTGATGGCAACCATTCGTGACTGCTCCGGACTGAAGTTCCACGATCGAAGGACCCTAGATGCATTAGGAGCCACGGAGACAGCGGCACCCGTTTCTTGAAGCAGAGATGATTGTTCAAGAATCTTCAATTACATTATTGGCTGGGTTGCTCAAATGTGGGAGTAAAGCGTCGGATAAATGAGCATACGGACCGTCACTTTGTGCCCTGCTCTACGCAGAGCTATGCCAGCGCTGAGACCGGCTATTCCAGCACCCACGATAATGATGTTCATTGTCGCTGACAGTTGCAAATTCTCACCGTACATTCAAATGACTCGCCGTGTCCGTCTCGCCTTTAAGAGATATTCTAGGCTGCCTACATCCTCAGTACCCCAAAAAGTAACTGTTGGTACGCCCGACGTCCATGCTGCAACCTGACTTTCACCGCCGAGGACCAGTTCCAACCTCCAGCTCCAGAATCAAGGCATAAAGTAAGAATTTGCCAATCCCGTCTTTCGCGATGCCACGATGCATGCAGATGAAGGCGAACGGACTGGGCAGATCAGACCTGTTGGGCCCCGTCCGCTTGGCGCGATCCTTTCCGCCGAATTTTCTCCGCCGAAGCTTTCATCTTCTCCGCCGTGCTCGTCTTTCCTCCGCCGTCATCCTTCATCAGCTTTAATGACTGCGGCATCTGCATGAGGGACTGTTGGCACAGCTGCCGTGCTCAGCAGCTGAAATTAGTGCTTTAGCAGTATGCTGGGACCACATGTTGCACCTTACTGAAAGATTGTTTTATTATGCAACGGCTGGAATAGAACACGGTTCGCTAACATGGAAAACTTCGGGTTAGACAGAAGAGTTTCTATAAGGTCGATCATCGATGTGCTCGTTAGCTTGCAACACAGCACTGCAATAGTGGTAAAATTCGGCGATTATGGGTTCCTCCTTATTCTTGATCTTGCTCTCGATTGCCATGCGCACCAGTTATAAGACATAGTATTGCCTGTCTTCACGTTCCTATATCTGCATCGGTTTTGGTGTCCCTGCATTGAATGGTATTCCTTTCGCATCATTCGTTTATTGTCTTGATCAGTCGCCATGCAGTTCCTTGCAAAATCCGCTCTCTTGAGCTCGCTCGCTCTTGCAACCTCTGCAGCTGCCCAGACGACAATAGGTCAAGTCTGTCCTGGCGCTTCCGTCAACAGGTTTGAATCGTGTGTTTGTCCTCCAGGTACGGAATTCCAAATTTCAACTCTTTATGCAACCCTTGGCGTCAATGCGAGAGACTTCAATAACTATACTTCTGACTGTATGTATCGATCTTCAGCTGCCTTTCTCTAGGCTACATCTAACAGTGATACACCAGTCTACGATGTCGCTTGGCAAGGTATCACAAATGTAACAAAGAGCGGACCCGACAACGCAATTGGTTCCCTTCGTACATTCCCTGAGGGTACTTTGAGTATCACCGAACAGGTCCGTTCTCACAAAAACCCCTTTTTAGATCCAAGTGATTCTGACGAGCTTGAGCAGCTGGATAGCTTTCAGAGCCTGGATGACGGGTCTTATCTTGCGCGCTTCTCTCAGTTTAACGTGCCTGTTGAGTACCCTGGCGGAAACGGATCATACTCCGGGTACTGGATTACATTTGATGCGGAATATGCTGCTGAGTACGAGACCAACCTGAAGTGGGAGATCTATGCTTGCTTTACCGGTCATCCATTTGACTTTGCCAAGAGTCATTCTGGTGAATTGAACAATTTGTTGGCGACGATGCGGAAGGCTGGTCTCGTCAAGGGCAACACTACCCAAATTTACACTGTACAGGCATGGTAAAGAAGGCACGTGGGGATATGTATTTTGGATGAAGTCTTGAATACAGAGGTCCATTTCAAAGGTTTTGTCTCGCGCGAAGACTTGGCAGGTGACACAGCTCAACCTAATATTTGTTAGAATTGTCGAGATTATGACCGTGTTCATAGCCTGAGGCGCAGAAATCAGACCAATTGTTAAATTAGTGGGTATATTCTGCTGGGGCGCCCCCGAATCAACACGTCAACCTTAAACGCGGGGCAATATTTTTGAAATAGACCTCCGTACAGATTGTAGCATTAGCTTTGTACGAGGAATTATTCTTACCACACTTAGAACTATAAAGATTGGAAGTCTCGGTCTGTCCCGATCAGAGTCTGCTGTAGGAAGCTAATGGTCCAGCCTGTAAATACTCGACAATATCCATTGCTCTTGGACATCCATTTCATTCCGCACAACATGTTCGTATATTTTCCAATGTTGCGAATGCCTGGAAGGGAAAAGACCATTTTGAGGGGTGGGCGGGTAACCCATCGTCTGTGCTTGTTCATAAAGAGAAACCGATGTTTCATGGCCGCAGTCTAAAATCGGCAGTATCCCAAGTTCTGCGTCGTAGTTGGCTATGGCTGGGCCGTTGATAATGATTGGACTTCGCAAA
The DNA here is from genome assembly GCA_021031095.1 of Bathelium albidoporum. Taxonomy (NCBI): domain Eukaryota; kingdom Fungi; phylum Ascomycota; class Dothideomycetes; order Trypetheliales; family Trypetheliaceae; genus Bathelium; species Bathelium albidoporum. The sequence continues at coordinate 157,515 of JAGFVP010000006.1, forward strand.
CCATCGCCGTACTGTAGACTGTAATGAGAATGATACCATGTAGATCCGTATTCGGTGGCGCGGAATTTGTAAGTCACGGTGTCGCTAGGAGGGTTGGAAAATCGGGTAACGCGTGGAAGACCATCGTATTCGTTGTTGTCAAGCTGTCTCATAGCGTGCCAATGAATTGCTGTTTCATTCTATTCTATGTTGTTGGTCACATGGGCGATTAAATTACCGCCCCAGTCAGCAATGATAAGAGGTCCAGGGATAGTTCCTTTGACATTCAGCGTCCATCGATCAACTCCATCCAGGGCTAAAAGTGTGTTCTGGATATTCAACCAGTACATCCGCGTCACTCTGGTATTTGGAGTGTCTTGGTAGTAGTTCGTATCGATGGTATAGTCGCTCCAGTAGTCTGGTGATGTTGGCGTGTGTTTGCACGGTACTGTCCGAGCTTGAAGCGAGAGAAAAGATTCAGAGTGAGAGACATGCCTGGGCAAAATGTCTTTGGGCAAGGTATGAGCAGTAGCTAAGCTTGTGCTGACTAGCAAGGCAAAGAACGACGCCTTCATCTTAGTAGAAACTATAAGAAACGAATGACTAAAATGAATAGGAAGAAAATTAGGATATTCCAATTTCCAAGTATTCCGTCCTCCGATACATTTGGTCATCCTTGAGCGTAGATGGTTTTATACAAATAGATCCTCAGTCATATCGTACGCTATCTACGGGATGGATGCTCGCCACTCATTACTCAGTAAACTGAACATTCCGTCAAAGCTTTGCGTTGCCTGAGAGCATGGCCACGTGGTGGGAGACGGCAAAATCAGGCGCTTGGCATACCAGCGATGAAGGGCGCAAACAAAACTCGATGACCAATTAAAGTAGATAGTCCAGAACCAATTGTTGCAACCAGACGACCAGCCGATGCGGATTGAGTTGATGCACCTCATCCATTGTATCCACAGATCTTCAGGAATCTTCGAGAGTTGGTAGTGCCTTGATATCGCGGTTTGAAAAGTTAGGATAAACAATTAGTTTCCTTCTTTTTTGTTTTGGATCTTCGATGCAGCACTGAATCATGTCTGTCTTCTATTCTTATGCACTAAGACACGGCTGAATTGCGGATTAGGCGAAAAGGATCCAGAAAGAGGAACGGATTGTTTCAGCCTGTGCCTGGCCTCGCCTTCATTTGCCTTGGAGAGGCTATAGTTCAGACGTTCTTGGCTATTGTTTAGGTCATGTAGCCCGACGATGGCCTGGGTTTGGGATGAACGATCAAGCTGATTAGGGTCTCAGGGTCATTGTGACTCCATATCAAGATTGAGTGTAAAGTACGAGCACGAGAAACCGAAAAACGATCAGAAGACTAGACCGAGGAAGTATGAGACTAAACTGGACGCGGGCTGAGTCGCTTACAACCACTTCGTAGATCGTAAATCATTAAATCATTGCCTCCCAGTCCAAGCTTATTAAAAAAGCGAGGTATGTATACGCTAGCCTAATGAAGTTTAAGGGTTAGCCGCAGAGCCTGGGCTCATTCACGTGCTTTGTACAGGAGTTTGTGCAAGCAGCCTCATGTTCCTGCAGAACCGAACAATCCCGCCCGGAAAACCTTGTAGATCTCACTAAGGCCGTACTGGATCTCGTTCGTCTCGTGAGCTATTTAAAGCTTGTCGCTACCAAGTTGAGCTCGCTTACTATTCCGCTTTCTAGCCGCGCTCGATCTTTGTTATATCGGAGCTGTGTCGCATCTTCGTCCGCCGTATGTATCCTTTCCGCCGACCTGTGTTTGCTCCGCCGGAGTAAAATGACTCTAAAAGAAATCCGACAATTCAGGATTTCCACCTACGTGATTAGAGATGAGCGTAAGGTAAAAGGCGGGTCATCGTGTATCTCTCCTAGTTGCAAACGGCAGTGCTCGACTCGTACATTTAACAAAGGGGGCAAATCAGTTGATTACAAGCGTCTGGAAGCAAAGTGCCCGAGCTGGACTCTGAAGGCTTCGTGTTCCAATCCTTCACAATGGCAATCAAGAACGTAGCAATCGCTGGAGCAAGTGCATTTCTTTCTACGGACACTATGCTATGTTCGGAACAAGTCTCTAACAATTGTTTTTGCAGGCAACTGGCAATATTGGTGCTGCCATCACGAAAGCGCTTGTTAACTCCAACCTCTTCAACGTCACGGTTCTCGCTCGCAGTGGTAGCTCGTCTACGTCTCCCTTCTCAAGCGAAGTCAACACAGTTACAGTTGACTACGAGGACCCCAGCACTCTCGCCAGTGCTGTCAAGGGCCAGGATGCAGTTGTCTCAGCTCTCAACCACGCCCACCTTGCTCATCAGAAGGCGCTCCTTGACGTATCCGTCAGTGCCGGCGTTCAGCGATTCTTACCCTCTGAATATGGCAGCGACACGTTGAATCCCAAAGCAGCGCCTTTGCCCGTTTTCGCGCACAAGCAGGGCGCGAAGCAATACGTTGAAGAGCTCGCAAGACAAGGCAAGATCAGCTATACCTACGTAATCAACGGTCCTTTCTTGGACTGGGGCATAAACAATGGCTTTTTAGGGCTGGACCTGAAAAAGAAACAAGTTACGTATCTTGATGGAGGAGCCACTACATTTAGTACCACGACACTGGCCACAGTTGGAAAGGCAGTGGTAGGCGTGCTGTCACACCCCGAGGAGACGAAGAACCGGGCGGTCTACGTCCAGGATACTGCGACAACACTGAAGGACTTGACCAGGTTGTCAAAGCAGGCACTGGGTGAGGATGGGTGGACGGAGATCGATGGAGGGTCGACTGAGAAGAAGGAGAGAACAGCTTATGAAAAGCTGAAGGCTGGACAGAAGGATATGGGAGTCTTCATTGCATTCTTGATGAGTGCGATCTACAGGGAAGGCTACGGTGGATATTTCCAAAAGCTAGATAACGATCTGTTCGACATCGGTCAGATGAAGGAGGGTGATGTTCTCGAGGTAGTAAAGAAGGTCGCAGATGGACAGGCAGCTTAATTATTTGAGTTGCTTAAACAACAGACTCTCCATTGTAAGAGCATCATAAAGAATAAACTGAAGAACTGCTTGCTCTCGCTGCATTGTCATTTCCTAAATATTCAGAGCTTTCCTAATCCTACTCCGCAATGCAGTCTTACCTTCGCTAAGACCTCGCTTGCATATAATGCTCGCTTGAAACCCCCGATGCCATTTTCAAAGCGTGGAGCCTGGCCAGTTGGGTACACATAATTTAGCTTTACATCATACATAGAGAAGGTATCTCTTAGGATCATTGCACTTTTGAACACTGATATCCAAATGTCGCGGCGATGATTTATTGAACAAGAGCGAAGGCTTGCCGAAGAACTTAGTGCTAAGTTCTTCGGCACAGCAGGCGTCAATATTGCGATATTGGACTTTCCGTCAGGAGACTAAGAAACGAGGATGAGAAAATATCGAGAGGCTCAAAAGACTGTTCAAAAAACAGAAAGGTTGTCGTGATTGGGATGTTTTCAACCATATTTCTGCTATTATACAGCAAAACCAGCTAGATGCCGTGCTGGAGCGTTCGGGTATCTCATAGGAAGCATTGCTTGAAGCACACGATGGATACCTGCAGCTTGATTTCTCAGCCGAATTCCTTCTGAATTGTCTCCGTGGACAGCATCGAGCTCTTGCGGCTAAAGCTTCTCGAGGAAGTACACGATGGATGGTCGACTTGTATGATTCAGGTATGCTTACACTCCTGAACCTACATACGTACCTCACTGGATATATACCAGGTCTCAGCGATGACCTCAAAACCACCTTGATTGAAGAATTTTCATGTGAAAAGAAACCGGATGATGGCGAAATATACCGTAGAATCCGAGAATACTAAGGATATGGTGAAGGAGGGAACTTGTATTTTGAGAGCCGATGGTGAGCTCTTTTGATTGGAATATCTGGTTATAAGACTGATAATATAAGTAAATCATCTGAATGCCAGACTTCAGGGCAATTTTCGATATTCAGCTGGACGCTCTGGGTTTGGGAGAGAAATGAGTTTGGGCTCAATGTATAAAATGTTGAGTGTAAAGTGCTATAAGGTAAGACCTGCCCCAAATATGTGTTTAGATGTACAGAGTACTGACCTTCCAGTTAATGTTGTGAAAGCAGGAGATGTCTGCAGGACTCCCTTATTCAACCGCGAAGCTTCGGGAATATTACCCTTGTGGTTCAGACATTCTCCGATAATGTGAGAACGACCGTTGAAGGTTGCGCATTGCGCGCTGCAACCGCTCCCATGCTTCGCGTGACAAATGTTCATTGCAGCTTTGAGAGGCCCATCACCGTGTTGTTGGGTGGCTTACGTGAACCTGATAGTCACAGATTCGACAGCGCTCCAAATAACCCTCACTATGCTGTGAGAGTCGCTCACAGACTCGTGATTGCGATACGCGTATGGGGATCTAGCCGTGTTCTTATTATTTCCCTGCTCGAAATGGCCTTGCACTCACTTTCCTTTTTGCTATGTGTGGGCACCTCTATTGCACCAGTTGTTCGTAATCTCCAACCACCTTAATTCGCATTCTTGCTCAGCGAAGTTGCTGAATCGTATATCCTGCACAAGATCCTGCGCGGGTTTCCGATACAGAATGACAGAGTTACGCCGCGGTGCAAGAGAGCGCAAACAGGCTCCAAAGTTCAGTCCTCCGCCACCGAAGCAGCAACCAGCCAAAAACGCGCAGGCATCCAAGCCCACAATCGAGGAAGGCTCGGCGGAGTGGCACCGTTTGAGAAATATGAATGCAGACTGTGAGTTTTATTGCCGACAACCTCTGGATCGGTGAAATGACTTTTCAAACAGTGTATACCGAAGAATGGGAGCGCAACTCCGGGTTCACTATTCGCGAAAGCGCGAAGAATGAAGAACGCGCACGACGACGTCGTTTGGGAATGGCCGTGAGCGCAAAATATGTCAAAATGCGCTTCCCTTGGGCTGGCTAATGTGGACATTAGGATACCACCAATCTTACGTACTCAACTCCAAAAAACTCGGATAGCGAGCACGATTCTGATGGCCTTTACAAGCCTGAAGAGTTTCAACCGAAAACCAAGAAACAACAAGAAGAGAAACCGAGTCGGGCCGCAGCAACACAACCGGCACCGCATCATCAATCCCAAGATGTACGTCAAAAGATACGGTTAATGATCGACGAGTGGACTGCTCGAAACCCAGAGTATAAAATCACGGGCCCGGAAGCACCATCAGATGTCCCTTCTGAGCCCTCTGAACCTCCCTACAGTCCTTACCTAAAGGATTCTCGAGCTGAGGTGAACAGATTCAACATACGCTACTTCAAGAAGCGCAAGCCACTTAACTACTATCGCCAACAACATGCCAAACATGTCTCGGCCAAATTGGGCGCAGAACCCAGCAACGGAACTTCTAGCGTGGGTGTCGAAGAGACCGAGGACAAGACCGTGGAGCCAGCCGCTGAGCGACCTGTAAGCCGTGGACAACCTAAGAGAAAGAAAGTTGGAGCCACGAATAAGAAACCTCGGCCCCTGACTCCTGAGAGTAACAATGATACTGGCAAGAGGTTTGCCGCATATGCCCGACCAATCGTGCCCAAGCCAGAAGTTCGAGGTAAGCGCAAGGTTTCCGATCGCTTCGCGGTGACAGCGCTTAATATCCTGGACGAAGGTATTGACGCGAACGGATTTGTGGACATAGAGCGCCTTCAGGCCACACCAGTGCGTAAACATCTGACCAGGGGTGCACTGAATAATACAGCAACGCCAAAGGAAAACTTCCAAGTCGCTCATGACGCCGAAGAAGCGACGCCATTTCCTCGTTTTAGGTCTACGCGCCAGCGTGTACGTCAAGAAAAGACGGTGATTCCCGATAATGAAGAAGATGATGATGGAGAAGATGACGAATACGATGATTTGGAAATCGCGCCACTTGCAACGAGAGTTAACGCGCAGGCCAAGTCTCGAGCTGCTGCTGCACGCAGGCCAGCATTGACAAACCCTCCGCCTGTTCCAGACGCCGCTTCTTATGCTCTTCCATCAACCCCCATTAAGCCCGACAAGTCTCGCCCGGTTAAAACCAAAGCTAGCCCAAAGCCAATCGGGGTTAATAAAGCAGCTCGGAGCGGCAAAAAGAAGGGCCCTGTAGCCGGCTACTTCTTTCCCCCACCGCTCTCGTCAAGTCCTCCATCTGCCACTACCGGAGGAACATCTTCGTCCCCACTGAACAAGGAAAAAGACCAGCACAAGGGATCAGCTCAGACCAAGTCTCCGCCATCACCTTCTCCTGATCTTGGAGTACCGTTCACCACTGGTAAACCTGAGCCACATCGCTTGAGCGCTGTAGTCCTCAACCAGTACACTGGCCGTCTCGTTCGTATTCATGTGAGGGACTTCAGAGTTGGTGGGAAAGTATTCGAAGCATCGCGGGTCAATTGGAATGACAAGGATCACATTGACGCCTTGAATCAAGCAAAGAACGAGAAACTTCGCTGGGCATTGAAAGACCCGAGCCACGCCTTGTAGCGATACAGCAGTGAAGGGTTCGTATTTGTTTGAGAGAAATGAGACAAGAGCAAAGCGAGGAATGTTGCGCGTGGAGTGGATGACAAATGAGAGCCCTGTTGCAATGCTTCATGCTAGTGTTGCGAATGGATTCCATATTGGCCGAGCTGATGGATCCCATGTGTAACAATAGTCCTATTAGTTCGATAAGTTTCAGTGGAGATGAATGTGATTGGCTTGAAAAATGCGTTGACTTGAGAATTTATGGGGGTGGGTGCTGCAAAGCACACGGAATGCTGGTTTGCAAAGATGCTGTCGTAGATGTGACTGGTTAGAACCGGGAAAGAGAGATCGGAGCTGAACGCTGCTACCTCATAAAAGCCATTTGTTTTGATCTTCTTTCTCTACTCGCAAAATAATATTAAACAGATCAAGGTTGGCTCTGACTTTTTACGGACGAGAAAGACTCTCGGATTTTAGATATTCCGGATAATGGAAACAACACAACAGAATCCTTGCATCTCAGGTCTGCATAACCGCAAAGCATTTGAGACTTTGAAATTTATTCTCAGAGACATGCAACATCTCAAATTTTCTAGAAGCTCTATGAGTTCTTTAGAATCGTAATCTTTTCTGATAGAAAGTAAGATTTCCTCGAATTGCTTGATCTTGAGTAGATTTGTCCCACACCAAAGCAACATGGCTTCGCTAGATGATGACAAACATTCCACCTCTACGACCTCGTCGGAGGACTTGGAGGTTGCTGAAGAAGATGGATGGGAAGATGCTGAGGATGACTCGGAAAATATCCAAATCATTAGCCTGTTCGATAATGCAACCTTCGGCAGCGTGGACGAGATGCTGCAGCATTGCAAGCACAAACATGACTTTGATTTTCTTAAAATAGCAAGAGATTTTGGTGTGTACGTATCTCATTTCCAAGCGCCGTTATCAATCAAAGCTAATACGATGCTTTCAAGATCTTGATTTCTATGGCATGGTCAAACTTGTCAATTTTATCCGCAGCACGGTTAAGGATGGCAGTACGGACCTGAAAATCACTTCAAAAGAGACGTTCAGTAGTGATCAGTATCTACAGCCCGTACTGCAGGATGATGCTCTCCTGTTCTGTCTAGATGAGGTGCAAATACATGGATCAAATGGAGACCACATCACGGCGACTCCGGAAGGCGGCAGCACAATCGACGACCCGACCACCAAAATCCAATCCCTCGAAGCCGAGCTCTCCAAGCTCCGATCCCAGTTCACCGACTACCGCCTTGCCGTCGCGCAAACCTTCGACGAGCGCTGGAACGCGCCCAGTAGTAGTAGTACATCCAACTACCATGCCTCCAGCTCCGCACCCCTCCCTTCCCTCCCCGAATCCAGCACCTCCCAAACCACCTCTACCGCAGCCAACGCCAATGAAGCCGGCTACTTCGCCTCCTACGCCCTCCCCACCATGCACCAAACCATGCTACAAGACACCATCCGCACCGACGCCTACCGCGACTTCATCTACGCCAACAAACCCCTCTTCACCAACCGCACCGTGCTCGACCTCGGTTCCGGCACCGGCATCCTCTCCCTCTTCTGCGCCCGCGCCGGCGCCGCCCGCGTGCTCGCCGTCGACAACGCCAGCGGCGACATGGTCGACCGGGCGCGCGCGATCGTGCACTTGAACGGCGCCGGGGACGTCGTCAACTACCTGCGGGGCCGCGTCGAGGAGGTCATGCTCCCCGTGGAGAAGGTGGACGTGCTGGTGAGCGAGTGGATGGGGTATGCGCTGCTGTACGAGGCGATGCTGGACGCGGTGCTGTGGGCGCGCGATCGCTACCTGCGCCGGGGCGGGCTGATGGTGCCGGGGGTGTGCACGTTGCGCGTGGCGCCGGTGGCGGATCCGGATTGGGTGAGCGGGAATGTGAGTTTTTGGCGGGATGTGTATGGGTTTGATATGCAGCCGATGATGCGCGGGGTATATGATGAGGTGGTGGTGCGGCGGGTGGAGCCGGGGCAGGTGGTGGGGAGGAGCGCGGCGTTTAAGGTGTTGGATTTGAGCAAGGTGAAGAAGGAGGATTTGGTGTTTGTGGAGGGATTTGAGACGGAGTTGGAGCGGGATGTTGATGCGTTGGATGGCTGGGTGATTTGGTTTGATACGTTTTTCCTGACGTCGCCAGAGACCGTTGTCAGCGGGGAAGAGCACGCTGAAGAGTGGGGATCCAGGTCAGATGGAAGCAATGCTTTTACGACTGGCCCGTATGGAAAGGATACTCATTGGCAAAGCGCGTTTCTGGCTATAGACCATGAGAAGCATCCTGGTCAACCACTTGAGAACGGGCAGCGGATCACGGGCTCGGTCGAGTATCGGAGAAGAACGGACAACGAGCGAGCACTGGATATCATCATCACGTGGGATGCCGTCGGGACACCAGAGAAGGGCTCACAGTGCTTCATCCTGCGGTGAAATGAAGATATTGAAGGTTGGAGAGTCTTGAGCATACCTTGACGTACCTGCTTCCTTGCACTGCTTGCTCAAAAGCGTGAAAGTGCGCAATCATCACCAAAGAGCAGGGCAGAGACTCTCAGTTCTCTACATTGTCTCTGAGGAGGAGCGCGATCATAAGCTAAAATCTCTAAGATAGGTAGTAATCGATGCTTCAATCTGTTGAAGACTACGAAATATCAATAATAATACAATACTGCCCAGTATTATAACCCAGTACGCTCACGGAATCCGCACCAAACCCATTCATACCGAAAATTCCAACGCCTTGCTAATCCATGCTCAAGAATACCCGCCACACTAGCCGAAATACCCAAACCCATGCTCGTCATAAAAAGTGACTCAGTGACCCAAGTCCAAACCAAAGCCAACCAGGCACCCCTCAAAACGAATAACTTGCCCCCGTCTTACTGATCACAAACTCACATCCCAGCGGCTGTCCTTCGTCTGCCAACCGCGTCGCATGCTCCTTCAGTTGCCGCAAGATGTTCTCTCCGACTAGCGGCCCATCACGCAGCGTATCCTTGACATGGATCACCACCACCGTCAGCCCTGCCAGCGGCGGCGCCAACTCTTCAGCAAGCGTGTCTTCCGTTTGCGGAGCGGGCGAGAAGTAGTCCCCACCCTCCCGCTGCTGTTGCTCCTTGCTCGCATCATCTTTACTCTTCCGTCGCGACAGTGTCCGCGCCGCCGCGGTGCTGGAGCTCCCACGGCTGCGACTCCGCGTGTGACCGCGTCCTACCTCGGGCGACGTCGACGTTTCGAAGCCGACGCGCGCCGTAGGCGAGAAGCCTGAGAGCTCCGCCGATAGGCGCTTCCGTTTGCGCGTTGTCGCGACCGCCGTCTGGCCCGGAGTCGTCGGCCCGCTCATGCTCCCACCGCCAATGGTACGAGTGCGAACAGGAATGACAGCGCCCGCAGATGTATTCATCGCCGCCGCCTCCTCGGCGCGATACGTCCGTACCATATCCGCCAGCGTCTTGAGCTCTTGCACCAGATGCCGCGGAGCCAAGTGACCAAACAGCACCGCATCGTCCTGCGTATCATCGTAGCTGCATTCAATACACACCGCTTTCAGCACACCGTGGGCAATTTTTGGCGCGGCCTCGGCCCAGACGCGCATGGTACGCGGGTGCAACGACAGACTGTCCGGCTCGACGTCGCCAAAGACGAGGATCTCCTTGTCGGCGCCGGCACCGAGGGCAGTGCTGGAGGGCGAGGCCGGGTCGACGAGGCACGGCGCGGCCGAGGCGGTCGTGGTGCGGATGAAGAAGGCGGTGCTGTCGACGACGTATTGCTCGCTGCCGCCGGGCTGGGCGGGCGTGCCGGGCTGGCTGGCGGCGGAGATGCTCATGCTGCGCCGGCCGTCGTCGCGCGGGCGGCCAATGGGGGTGTTGCTCATGCCGTTGATGCTGCCGGTGACGAAGCCGGCGTGCTGGGCGGGCATGTTGGTATTATTGGCGGCGGGATCGTTGTTCGCAGCGGAGATGGAAGGCGCGGAGAAGCTGAAGCGCTGCATGGCGGGCATGTCGGTGGGGTTTTTAGTACAGTGGCCATGGGAGACCTTCATGCCGCGGACGGAGAGGCCATCGCAGACTTCGATATAGCCGCGGCCTTCGCCGGCGCCGAGAGCGATGTTGCCGCCCTCCGCGAGACGCTGGAAGGTGACGAAGCCGACGCCGCCATCTTCGTCGGTGAGGTTAGGCCAGATGATGTCGTTGAAGATGTGACGCTTGATGGCGTCGACGGTGCCCGGCAGAGCAGCGAGGCGTTTGGGGCGGGAGGTGTTATGGAAAGCGGCGGTATTGATGGCGAAGCCTGCGAGATGGTCAAGATGGGGATGGGTGATGAGATAAGTGGCGACATGTTCGCGCACTATTAGGCCTGCATTTGCACGAGCGGATTCATGTGGCAATGTCAGGCCAGCAAACGGTCCAGATAAAAGGGTCGTCGCTGAAGGATGCGACATAGACGGCCGTTTAGGAGGCGGAAGATTTGTTACGTTCTCTAGAGGGCGAAAAGAAGCAATTTCTGCTTCAAGTCCTCGAGAATGTTGTTTGGGGCCGGGGGTTCCATGCTCAAGTGACTTGGTGCGGTCCTCTGAGTTCCGGGGGAAAGATTCTTCGAGAATGCGGATAATGGCAGCAAGATGAGATCCTGCATCAACAGCCAGCAAGGATCCCTTTGACCAGTTCGAAGCTGTAGATCGGACAAGTAAACCCGTTACATTATCCTCGCTTGGCCCGCCTCCAGATCCCTGCGAATGCAAACGTTAGGAAATTCCGTGTTGAACTAAGAGGCGACTTGGCACGCAGAGCAAAGAGAAGACTAGCATGAAGACAATATGAGAAAATCTATACAGAGGTTACGGCGGACAAAAGCCATGCAGTACGGTCGAAGAAAAATGGACTTACCAGGCATATCAACTGTATGGCCGGCTCGCTCGAGAGAGGATCCTGAGCGTTTACCGGCCTCACCTCACCTTCTTTCATGAAGGATAATTTTGCCCCACGGCCTGCAATCAGAAATGTCTTGTAGCGGGAAGGATTTCCAAACCAAGAATAACCCTGGCGCAGATCGACGGCTGCAGGACCGCAGGAATCGCTGCCCCGGATATTGTATGTTCATAAACTGGTTTGACCAAGGATCCCTATTGTTTTGCCTGGAACTGTCCAACGAGCACGATTTGTTTTTCTTTCTCCCCTGCCAAATATGGACTCCAACAATGGTGATGTATCTGTCCGCCTGCCTGCATATGCAGGGTCCCGCAAGACTGCACAAACGTCCCTTTGGAAGATGCACCAACAACTATTACCTCCAATGCCGATGATTCTAGCCTCCAAGCGCGTGTGATGTACGAAGCGGATTTGTGGATTTCTCTCCGAAAGAGGCTATTGCGATAGAGTGTTATGTGTGATTATGAGGATCTCGACTGAAATGAGCAGGACTCGAGTCCAAAGATGCGGAGAAGCGAGAAATGTGTATAAACCCGATGAAGGGGGCGGTCATGTAAAGAGCCGTGTCTCGTATCCGACAATGTTTGCATTTGCCGCTCGTATTCCAGAGTGGCCAAAGTATGGTTCTGTGTCACGATGGCAATGGACAGCAGACGTCAGGACTCGAGTCCGTCTCGGCAGGGGGAAATGATTGCAGGGAAAGAACGTCGTGGCGCAGTAAAGACAGTCGGGGGAAGAGTGTGGGAAGACAAGGGAAACCGGAAGAGAAGGAGGAAAGCAAAGGAAATTTTTTGGCTCTGCCCTAGAGCAGTCTTAGCAGCAGCTGGGAGAGGCAGGACCCATCATGGCACGCGCAGAGATGTCGTGTGCCCGCGGTCTGTGCAGCCAAACAGCCAAGGGGGAGAGAAGCAATTGGCCCAGCTTCATCCATGAATCAGTCGCACACAGAGACACGCATACACACACATACCACACTGCTCAGCTTTGCAGCCATTCCAGTCTACAAGGCAGGCTGAAGCGGAGAGAGGGCGCAACAATGGCCGCTGAGTCAGGGCGGCGTCATTCCTCGCTAATAGGGCTGAGTCTGGATGCCCAACGCGTTCGGTGGCACCGTGTCGATCCACGTTGCCGGAGACGCTAGAAGCCGTGGAAGCCTTCTGGAATGCTTCCGCCAGCATTCCACGCATTTCAGCGCCCAAGGCGTGCCGGGGTGCACATTAACCACGCCTTGCAGCGCGCTCTCATTCTTTCATCAGACTACATAACAAAGTGCTCAGCTCGTCCCCTTACGTCCCCTTGCATTCCCTTCGTCCGAAGATCCCCTGTCAATCGTAGAACTACTGCGCCACACTCGAGGCACTGTGAAGTTGTTCACTCTACTTGAAGACCTTGCCATCAGCCCAATCGTATGCCTTGCCGCCAACTTCGACTGGCTTGTCCCAGGCCCACATGTCGTTCACAAACTCCTTATCCGCCTCACTTGTGGGGTCGAGTTTCTTGAACTCGTAGCTTTCATGGTCGGGTGCCACGTCGAAGGCGGGCAAGGCCTCTTGGCCACGGATGAAGAAGGCGCCCTTGATCACCGAGTCGTTGGACTGGCCAAAGACGGACGCGGCGCCAAATATGTATTTTCGGCTGGCTTCGAGACGAGCAAAGAAGCCACCTGCGAATGGATTAGTGACCAGATTAAGAACTTCCTCCAATCGCTGCGCTTACCAATGAGGTTGGACGTCATGAAGACCTGCGTCAACTCATCGTTGTACTTGTAGTCTACCGACCACAGAGAGTACTCGTTGAACTTGGCGTTCTCCCAGAACCATGGCAGGGCAACCTCGCGAGTTTCCTCGTTCGAGTATTTGCGCTTCCAATCGTCAAGAACAAAGGTGGGTCTCTCCAACGCCTCCAACGGGTGTTTTGGCTTGGGAGCCGGCTTGTCCTCTTCCTCCTCGTCTTCTTCTACCTCCTTCTTCTTAGGCTTTGCAGCCTCCTTCTTTGGTTGTTCCTTTTTAGGGGCCTGCTCCTTTTTGGGAGGCTGCAGTGGCAGTGCAGTCTCCACCAGTTCCGGCTTCCCAGCGACGTCTGCATAAATGGGCTGGTTGTGGATTGTCTCGAACCATCGCGTCACATTAGGATTTGCCTCACGCCACTTCTTGTCGAGGACGTACTGGAAGCCGCGCGAGATCAGACTGGTGGCGAAGATATCAGCCAGTGTGATGCGTTCACCGACAAGGTAGGTGTTGACAAGTAGATGGTCCTCCAGAACCTTAATTGCCGCCAAGCTCCTGCTCTGAAAATCTTCGACACTCTTCTTGTTGAACGGGTCCTTGCCAAGGAGGGGACGGAACCATCCACCAAGGGGAGAAAGGACTTCCGAGTTGGCAAAGGACATCCATCGCAGGATAGAAGCATAGTCTTGTTTGGTTTTACCCAACAGCTGGGTCTTTTCGTTTTGTGATGTTACTGCAAATAATCGTCAGCATGCGCATACTCGGTTTACAACCTTTTCTGGAAGTTCGATAGAGAAAATTTTCAGAGTGTGAATACAGTATCTCAACAAGGTATTTCAGACAGGGATAACTGATAACGAGTATGTGATTCATCATTTGGCGCACAATCATGGAATTGGGAGGGGCTCACTGTAGATGGCAATGGCGATACACTCGGTGAGGACATAGTTGTCGGCGCCAACAAAGGTTGGAATTTTACTGAGCTTGTTGAGCTTGCGGTAGTCATCAGAGAGTCCCTTAGAGGGATCGGTCTCGACGAGTTCGAGGTCGAGGTTGTTGGCTTTGGCGACTACTCGCAGAGCCGTGGTGCGGGGATTGCCCTGCAGCATAAGAATCAGTTAAGATCAAGAAGCGGAATTCATGAGCTAGACAAGTGACAGCTATAGTGAGGACAGAATACGGCAGATCCTTGCCCCTCGTAAAGCCTTGCTCGAGTTCGTGTGGGCTCTACCTACCACGAAGCCATAGAGCTTTCCAAAGCTCATGTTGAAAATCTTGAAATATACAGTGAATCAAGGGCCGTGGTGGGAATGTCCGCGCACAGGAAGCAACGACTCGAAGTAGGATAGTAAGTGTGGAGAGATTTGTTGTGGGAAAAACGATTGACTGTGTTTCGCGCTAATTAGTTTTACCCTTTTGCCGCTCGCCAAACGCGCTTAAATTTATCGCTGTTTCAAACACCGAACATTGCTTCGTCTTCTCTCTGTTCCCGAATACATCCACCAATTCCAATCAAATTCATTCGCAAAATGAAGGGCCGTGAGCCTGTTTCAATACTATCTCACGCCTCATGTCTCACCCAAAGACCGCTTCTTCCCCGACAATGCCTCCAGCGACTCCCACACCTCCGCCCCATCTCCTCATCCTCCCAACGCCTCGCCATCGCAGCTCCCGAGATTCAATTCAGCGACAATAGCGGCCCTCCTCCCAAGACCGGCCTCCTCCAACGCGCTCGCATCGTTCCCGCCTCCCCCTCCTACTTCACTGCCAAACCCGACTTCACCGACTCCCTCCTCAAACTCGAAGCCCTGCTCCGCAAATACGAAGCCCTCCCCGTCGTACCCCCCGGCCAAGCGCCCCGCATCGCCTGGAAAACCCACGCACAATACCTCCTCACCTCCACCGAGCCCGTCCGCGTCGCGCGCTACTCGCGCATCCTCAAGGTCCTCCAACGGCTCAACTACATCCACCCCTCGCTGCTCCCCGCCGAGGTGTCGGCCGCGATGCACGCCTACAAGCGCGAGGTGAACCCGCACGACACGGTGCGGCAGCCGCGCGTGGTCGACGAGTTCGGGCGGGCGCGCGGCGTCGGCCGGCGCAAGACCAGCTCCGCCATCGCCTGGCTCGTCGAGGGCGACGGCCAGGTGCTGGTCAACGGCAAGAGCCTGAGCCAGGCGTTTGGCAGGATCCATGACCGCGAGAGCGCCATCTGGCCCCTCAAGGCGACGGAGCGGGTCGAGCGGTATAATGTGTGGGCGCTGGTGAAGGGCGGGGGCACGACGGGCCAGGCGGAGGCGTTGACGCTGGCGGTGGCGAATGGGCTGTTGGTGCATGAGCCGGAGTTGAAGCCGACGCTGCGGAGAGGTGAGTCTATAGCAGCGGAAATTGTGTGCGTGTATGGTTGCTGATAATAATATTTTCCTAGCCGGCTGTGTTACTCGTGATGCTCGGATGGTGGAAAGGAAAAAGCACGGCAAAGTCAAGGCTCGCAAGATGCCAGCCTGGGTCAAGCGTTAGAGACTTTGATACAACTCATAAATCGAATGTTTCATCAAAACTCGGTTGCACCACAGAGCCATCCACACTGGGTATGGGAGGAAGGCATCTCATTTCTTCCTTGCCGTCCAGTGTCGTGGTTTGTATATATTTTGTAGCATGCTCCTCGGGTCTTGAATATACCCTATTCCCTCCATCGATCCTGATTCAACTATCTCAAAACCATAGTGCTCAAGAAGTCGCAAGACCTCTTCATTTGTCAATTCAACAGAGCCCGCCTCGCCGATCCCCAAATTCGTCCTTTCCGACCCGTTTTCTCCGCCTTCACCAGGAACCTTCTTCTCGAAGTGCCACAACAATGGACCAACGTTGACCCAGACGCCTCCCTTTCTGAGACAATTCTTGACGGTCTCAATGTAGGCTAGCAGGTTTGGCGCAGTGTCGATGAAGAACACACTTGCTACTGCATCAAATGCATCCTTCTGACTCTCATCGCGGTAGTGCACACAGAAATCCGCGGCACTCATGCTCATGCGTTCAGAGGCAGGCACTTCATGGCTCTGACAAGCTTCTTGTAACGTAGTCGCGGGATGCACGTCAGGTATCAATACTTTTTGGAGCTGGTTCTCACGCGAGACGTGATTTGAGAATGATAGCGCCCACGGATACAAGGCGAATTGTTTTGCTTCTGTTGTGCAGTTGAGGATGAAATTGCTTGCAAGAAGCTGGTGATAGGAAATCTCATTCCCTTCCACACAATATCCGTCCAGAACGAGGTCAAAGACTAGACGGCCCAGGCCTGCACCAGGGACCAACACCCTAATTTGGTGTCGGGCCGCAATCGGGATATTCTCGAAATGCTGCGATAATGATGATCTTATGGGCAAGTAACAGGTAGATCGTTCCCTATCTCCTTCCTCTGACCAGTCGCGCCATAGCTGACGAATGGTGCTCCGAGCCTTCTCAAGATCTGCTGGTGTCGTCGTGTTGTGCCAAGGCCGCGATGTGCTCGAAGCGTTTGAGTCACTCTCTGTCGCAACCCTATCTCCAGCATTCGGCGTGTATATCGGACTGTGATTGGGGCGAAGTCCGTATGCAGCGAGGCCAGCCTCTAATATCCTGTTGGTAATCTCTGCATTGGCGTCGATAGCATCGTCGATAGCATTGAAATGGTCAAGGATTGAGAACGGCGGAGAAGCCAAAAGCTCCCAGTGTGATGAGGGCAAGGCGTAGAAGCTCTGACGCCGAACATGGGTGGCATTGTAGTGTGAAGCGCGACGATATTGTCTAGAACTTAGAAGTTAGCTTTCGTGTATCGAGTCGGGCCTGCAGACTTCAGACCCAGAAAAGGGATCGAAGCATATGTAAAGATGCATATTTGCACAAGGTTTGAATACAAAAGGAGGGAAATATGTGTAGATCTTCCTTAAGTTTTGAGTCTGATCGGTCTATCCAAAAGAGAAAAAAAAACCCCCCTCAATGGAAAGAATTTCTGGGCGTTTTTAGATTCTCACCGAAAAGAATCCAGGGTAGCAAACAAGACGCGACGCTCTTCTGGATCTGAGAACGGGTCAAAGTCACCTTCCCACATGCCTGCTTCCTCCATATTGTGCTTTGTAGAACTATTTGGGTTGAAAATCGTCTCTAAAATCTCTCTTGGCCTAATAGCGCTGATGTGAAGAAACTTTCGGATGTTTCGTGGCGTCGTAATTGTTAGGTGAGCTGCAATATATAGATGCTACTACAGAATAAAAGTTTATGGCGGGAGTGCTTTCCGACAACTCCATCTTATGGACAAGCTCCTGGTCCTACCACCGCCATGGCGAGCACCGAAACCGGAAACCCCCAGCAAGCGCTTCCAAATGGACTGCACACATCGACAAAGCCAATACAATTGTCCTTCCCGCTGCCTCGCTCTCAAGGCACACGAATATACCTTCATCTTACAATCAAAGAGAAATCGATAGTGCTCTTCCTGACCACTTCGTCGGGCGAATCTTCTGGGTCTGCATCTCTAGGAAGTCTTGTCTATGCTCTCCCAAATGTAGGTTCATTATCTGATAATCAGAAGAAATTGTTGATTGCTAACAGACCTGGTAGCCCAACGATTCTTTCCATCCTCTAAGCACACCTCTTTATACAGTTTCATCAACATTAGATTTTACCACCCGACTAGCAACTTTATTAGCGAGACGAACCACCAGACCTGTCTATGTTGGAAACTCGGTTACTTTCGCTGGAGCTGGACTAGGTGGAACAGTTGAAGAAGAAATGGAAGGCTTCAGGCAGATAGTCAACGTTATCATATCTGAATTACAATCAGGTGTCTCGGAATCGCAAAATTAAATACGTTATCACCGCGAATGATAAGGCTTGGCGAAAAGTGAAGAATCGACGTTAAAAACACATCACAAATTTGGGGAAACGTAGAAGTTGGAAAATTTGCATTAATGAACTATCTCGCCGTTACGCCCAGACGTAACGCCATGCTCATTAACCTTTTTACTGGTTCATGCCCTCCAGACGCTCCTTGGCGCTCTCCTTAGCCTCATCCGAGACCTTAGGGTTGTTAATGGTAGCCTTCAATCCACCAGCGCTGCATATCATAAGTATATAAAATCCTAATGCACAAGCGGAAAGAACTTACACGTTGCCAGGGTTCTTGTTCTCATCGGAGTTGTCGGGGATCTTGCCACCATCGAACTCGTTGTCAAGGACTTCTTTGGAGTGCTGCTTGGACTCCTCTGAGGTGTCTGCCATCATGTTAGTGGCCGACATACAGACAGATAGAAAAGGATTGGGTACTGACTGGGGTTGTTGAGGTTAGCCTTGTGGCCACCGACGACATTACCAGTAGTCATGTTGAAGAGTTGATTGAAGTTTTGGTAAAAAGAAGTGGTGATGATTGATTGATTGATTGTTGATGAATCTGATGATGATGGGGGGACCTGCAGAAATTTTGACAGTACTTATAGTTCTTCTGCTACTTAGTTACTATTACACTCCCACATGTCACAGCGGGGAAAAGGGATCGAGATTGTGATACTGTTCCTGCCAATGCGTCAAGCCATCTGAAGCCATCCAGAGACATGCACTCCAGCTCTCAATCGGGTTCTTGCATTCTCATCGTTCGATGTATTTCGTGAATGACGCTCAGCTGGCAGTGTCGCGAGTCAAGGGTGAGGAACGTGCATGTCTGATCCACCATGGCCAGTCCTGATAATGAATAAGGTTTGCAAACCTGTGGGGCTGGTCCTTGTCAGTGGCCCCAATCGGTCACTTCATCGACAAAGTCATGACGTGAAGATGAATCTCCTGTCCCACGCCAATCCACAATTGAAGACGGCAATGTTGCAAATTCGATGCCATGAAACCGAGCCATGCCCTAATTTCAGGGGAATCTTGCATCAGTGGCGGGAAGCCTGGCTTCGGCGATCTCCTCTGTCAAATGGGATTCACTGCCATATCCCAGCCCCCATCTTACATGCACGGGAGATCTAAGCAAGATCATCACGATTCGGTGCTCAGCCAAGATCTATCGATCTATGTAACTATGAAAATACCGCAGCAGGACGCGTGACGCGTTTGTGACCATGCATATTCGAGATAATATTCAAGCCCTAATAAGCCAAGCCCAAGATCTACCTTTCCCAGACCAGTAGCCCCCCGCGTATATCAATGAATCCCCATGTCGCCAAACCGCGCCTCAAGGTCATGCATCCGCTCTACGCCTGCGGCAGCCCGGTGATTTTGGCCCCCTACAGGCGCTCCGCATTCGGGACACCGGGTGCTTTGCATGGGTCCCCCACATTCGCCCACCGTGAAAGGGTGCCCATTGACGCATCGGTACCAATGACCGGTAGTGCTAAATTCTTGACTCATAGCTGAGATGACAGTCTTCCACTCTTCGTTGAGAACTGTGCTGTAGAAGACGCCGTCGTTAAGCGCGATCGTGACTTTTTCGAGCTCCGCAAGAACGCCGCGGAATAGAGGTATATTGGGATAGTTCGGGAGGCTCTGAGCAATCTTGATGTGTTCGAGTGCCCGATCCTTCAGCTCCGCTGTGCCCTCGAAGCCAATCATCCGCTCGATGGCGACAAAGCTTGCGAAGAAGAAACGGCCCTCCATTTCGCGCAGTTTGTCGCCAGCTGCTTGGGCCTTTTCAATCATGGTCATACAATCTACACGGTTGCGCTCCAGGTTGATAGACAGCTCGTGATGGATATAAGTCGTTGCTAGCGGAAGACGCTGCTTCACGAAATCGGATAGAAGTGTAAGATCACAGCGGAGCAAGAGCGCCACCGCGCGCAGCGCAGAAGTGGTTTGCAACACTTCGCTTCTGAACGCGAAAGAACCATGGGCTGTGCCATGGAGTCTCCGTGCAGATTGAACCATGTCCCACACCCGTGAGAATGGCTGCTCTTCAACGCGAACTTTCTCCGAGTAGCTCTTGACCAATCCTCGCAGTCTTAGTATAGGTCGATATCGATTGGAGCCGCGAGACTTGGTGATGGTGCGAACTTGATCGTCTCGAGATCCTTCAAGCCTTATTTTTTCGGTTCTTGCAAGATCCATTGTGCGCGAGGGCTCATCAGAACTCGCCTCTAATTTTTCCTGTTCTCTTGGTAGTTGTTCTGCGAGAGTCGTGTAGGTGCGATTCGCCCAAACGATGAACCTCTTCGTTGCTTCGTCAAGCAATGCCCTTCGAACAATTCGACCATACCGGGATATATTTCGCAATGAGCCTCGACAGCTCGGACATGATTTCACAACCTGATCGTCCTCCAAGCTTGGCTCGGAGTCTCCCTTTAAACCAACCAATGATCCGCTCTCTTCCCGTTTGTAATGGCTGGCGATATCCATGTTACCATCCATGTTTGTTAGAGTAATGAAATGGCCACATTGGGGGAATATGACTGGATCTTTATCCAGGTCGATGTCTTTGTACGTCGCGCCCATTATGTAGTCAACCACCGTATCTCGAATTTCATCAGAAGCACAGAGCTGACAGTATTTAGCCGGAGGACATTCTTCACCGCACAACGAAGGACCTTGGTGGTAATTAGCCTACAATCCTTGTTAAAATGGACGATACTCACACTGATGGCCGCAATCCAGAGTCTTTCCACATCTCTTCGAACATGGGATCCAATCGCACGGAGCAGCACAAGGCATCGTACATTTGTTATGGATACATTGAGATGAACACGAGGACTCAGCACAAGGAGCGCAAGGTTCGCTGCACGTTTTGCCACATGCGGAATGTATGCACCGTACATCGCAAGGTTTTTGACACGGGGGGCAATTTTTGTCCTGGTGGCACAAATCTGTACAACGATGCTGACAGGTCGTATAAGACCGGTCGCAAACTGCTTGGCATTTGCCATGGAAAATCCTCAAATCTCCATCCTCATCTCTCTTGCGACAACGGTTGCACCGCTTCTGACACGAGTGTCCACATGGCAGGATGGATTGGCAGGTAGCATCACATTTGAATGCAGACCTCTTTACATCAGTGCTGCAGTTCACAAGCACCTCGTGTTCGCAATTCGGCACAATCTTCCGGACCTGCTCTTTGCACAACACAATTGATGGATCTTGGGCTTGCCAGCACGGCAATTTGTTAACATGATGACCACAAGGCAGAGTGATGTCGAGATTATCGAGTTCGACCATGCATCTGTCTTCGCACGGTTCTCCACAACGTCTTGGACATGGATGATCGCAGCCTGCCTTCGATTTCGTGCAAGGCTCTAGGCAGACAACAGCATTGTGCAGAGCCTCCGAGTGACACTTTGTGATACATTTATGGCCGCAGCGAAGTCGATGAGCACACATTTTGGTGCAGCCTCCTTCAGGCGCAAGCCGCACGAAGTCGTCCGCCTCCGCCACATTCATAATTAGCTCAGGGTGTCTGGCACATTGCAGTTCGAGCGTGGGGCCCACGTTCTCGTCGGTTCTGAGTAATTGGAGCACACTATTCCACATTTTAACGCCAGAACAAGTCTGAGAATTGCCAATGATGTACATGCCATGCTGTGCGCGAGAAAGAAGGACGTTGATGCGGTTGCTCGTCTTCAAGAACCCACACTTGTTCTGCGGATTGCTGCGCACCAACGATATTACCACCACTTTCGCTTCTTCGCCTTGGAAGTTGTCAACGGTGGCAATCCGCAGTGCGTTGAGTAATTTAGTCTGGCTCGTTTCTGCGCCGGGCTCTGGAGGCATCTCTTCCATCCCCGCAGCTTCTAAATTCTGAGTGTCGCGCTCACTCATCACGATTTCGAATCGAGAGGCCAAGTTTCGGCGGAGTTTGTGTAATTGTCCAAGGTAAGGGGTCAGGACCGCAATATCGTTTGACGTATAGACAGACTGTTTGACAAGGTGCGACACTAAAGAGGCGACCATTTCAATTTCATACTCATTTGTGTGTGATGTTCCGCTATTTTCATCCTTTCCAGCTTCTGGATGAGTGTGGTCAAGCCAGTAAAGTCTCCTTCTCATACCTTTAACTTCTGGATATTCTTCAACGACCGGTGCATCTTTCAGCATAGGATACAACGTCCTACGGATCAGTCGGGATATGGAGGGATGCATGCGTCTTTGTGTCTCCAGTACACTAGGATTAAATCCAAGCGATGTTTCCTGGGGCTGCACGAGCCGTTCAAATAGAGACATGTTCAGGCTATACTTTCTCCCCTCAGGATTCTCGAGTGACAAATCGTGATTTTGAATCTGTGGACGAAGCTGCTCAGGGTCTCCAATCAGAATGGCGTGCTCGATGGACGGCAGAAGAGCAGTGAGGAGGTGCGCCTCCAAGACTTCGCCGGCCTCTTCGCAAAGCAGTACCTTAGAACGCAACTTACGCAAAAAGGAGAGATTTCTCGCCAGACCCGTGGTCGTCAGCCCGATTACATTCGCTTGTTGCAGACAACGCAACTTCAGGTCATCCTTGATATGGTCGAATTCTTCTTTTGTCTCCTGATAGGTCAGAAGAGCCGCGACAAAGCGCTCCTGCAAAAGGCTAGCAATCTCAGACACCCAATGCTGGTACAGTCTCTGGCGCTCTCCAATGTTCATGCCATGCAGATAGGCTTCACGAAGGTCGGCAACGGATCGTGTGGTGTTGCGTGATGCAGTCCTACCGAGACCTGCTGGCCTTGGATGCCGAGCCTTAAGCCAATTGTTGACGACATTGTCCTTGCGGTATACGGTGGTAAATCCTTCTTCGTCTTCGCCAAAAAGCTGCGAATGCTGTTCTGGATTATGCACGAGAAGATAGTTTTGAATGCTCGTTACAGAACCTGCCTGACTAAGTTCATCTAGAAGTCCGCGAATTGTCTGCGCTTCTATTGACAATTTCTCAGCGAGTACAGCTTTTGCTTTCTTTTCCTGGGGCGTCTGTGTCATCTGTTCCATCACCTTTCGGAGGTTGATGGGCTCCAAGAGCTCTGACTTTGACCGAGAGCCGATGCGTATAATTTGACCGACCTGATGAGCGAGCAGTTGTTCCAGGAGTTGATCCAATGCATGATTCGTGTAGCAGACGCATATAATAGGTCCGATCTTGCCACTCTTCGCATTATCCAGAAGGATTTTAATCAGAGCGACGCCAGTGAAGCTTTTACCCGTCCCTGGAGGTCCTTGTATCAATGCAACATCGCGTGTAAGCGCCTCCGTAACGGCAGATGCTTGAGCATCATCAAGCATAGTATTCTGACGGAAGTAGTCAAGGTCAAAACGATCACGCAGCGAAAGTGTAAGGGTTTTGTCTTCCTGCAAAATGCAGCTCAAGTCAAAGCGAAAATTTCGGTCCGTTGCATAAACAGGGGGAGTTAATTGGACTGAATCAGTTCTTGAATGTAATCGTGGAGCGAGCACGTTCGCAAAGGGGATATCCAACGACTTCGACATTTGTTGAAGCGCCTGTAATGTTGGTTGAAAAGCCGGGAGTAACACTCCAGGGAACTCAATCACTGAGCCTCGACCTTGACTGCGATCCGCTCCGAATTGATCGAGTAGTTGTTTTGCGTTCGGCTCGTCATGCTGCACAAGGCGAAGTACAGCATATGCTTGATGCTCTTGACCACAAAAGTCGAGATCTTGGGCGATTCTTGCAAGACCCCTTTGCTGATATCGGGAATGCGATCCCCCTGAGATCTCGCCAAGGAAGCTCAGGTCCTCCTGTTCCCCGGAATCTTCTTCAAGGCCAGCGTTGTTCTTCAATTCGTAGGATCCTACGACTGTGCAGAAGGTCGCGTGGCCGTCAGCGCTCAGAATGCATACCAGGGAGTCACTTTGTAGCCTCTTTGAAGTTCCCCACCAATCTCGACGCTCAGCATCAGTGCGCTTGCCAAGCTTTTGCAGAAGAGCAGGCTGGTCAAAACTGACCAAGAACCTTAAGCCTTTCCATTGATCGAATTCCATGGCAACGCAATTCAGATTCTGATAGGAGTAGGTTCGGGCAACCTGTTTTGATCCCTTGGAGTCTGAAGCATTTTCCAGTTCAAGGCGTATCGCATTTCGGAGCTGGCCGACGGTGTCTTCACGGAGAAGACGAAAATGACGATCGAGGAGACCTTCTATACCGCCAAGATGCAGCTGAGCTGGATCCGTTGTGGGGAGATACTCCGGGCGAGAGGCGCTGATCTCATCACTTGTTGGCAAGATACTAATCTGAGTGATGTCGTCAAAGTCATTGTCGTGACGAGGACCATCTTTGGAGAGCCAGCCAGGACCGTCGACTTCAATTTGAAAGAAGGGTAATTTGTTTGGTTTACCAGACATGACTTTCCCTGCTTCAGGTAGGCTCTGGCCTAGGTCTAATCGTTGCTGAACCCTTGATAGCTGTCGTTTTGCTCGTTGTACTGGTAAGCTTGCCTTCCCCACTGCTTCGACGTTGTTAAGCGCAGCAGCAAGCAATTCAATAATTGATTTGAATCCCTCATTCAAGCTTGCCGTGCCGTTGATGTCGATTAGCCGTGTCAGGGCCGAAATGGCAACCTCCAAGCAAGTCGCGATATCGGGTTGAAGTTTATGACGTAGTGAATCCGAGAGCTCGTCGTCGCTCATGAGCACAAACATGTTGGCGAGGGGTCTGTAGATGCCCAATGCACGGTGTCCTCCAGGTCCATACAGGCAATTGTAGATTGTGCTGACATGCTTTTCCAGAACGTTAGACGAGAGCACGTTGTCATGTGTGATCGTGCCAAAAAATGGAAGAAAATCGCTACTAAAGAGCGTCGCTACGCGCTCTTCTGATAGGTCATCTAAGCGAAGCTCGAAAAGCTCTTTGACCCTGGCAAGACCACCCTCTGAGGATAAACTGGTGATGGCCTCCTGCATGATGGCCGGATCGGAGCTAACAAGACTCAAGCCTTGTTGGAAGAACTGGGAGAGCATCCTTCCAAGCGGTCGAACATTCCTTGGATTTCTTGGTATTGACAATCGCCAGGTGCCAAGATCAGCTTGAAGGGAAGTAGCCCGAGCAATTTTTTCCGACATGCCGTCCTTGTCTTCTCCTAGGTCATGAGAGAATTTGCAGGTCTCACCATACCGACAACGTCCTGCCATGAAATGATCGCATATTCGGCGATTTTGCTGGATGCTCTCGTCTTTTGGATCATGCGAAAAGGTGCATGATTCGCCTTTGCGGCATCCTTTAGGTGTTGAAAAGTATCGACACGGAGCTTTTGAAGGCGATGGTGCCATTCTAACAATTTCTGGTCAGACCGACAGAATGCACCAATACAGTAGTACTACGCGGACCTTTTCGTAGATAATTCCGGAGCTTATGATCGTGGTGAATACTGGTCTTAATCGTGTTCCGGATCGTCTTGTAAGAACCATCAAGCCAAAGGCAGATGTGTAAAGTAACTTGATAGATGTGGGAATAAGGTCGAGAAATTTAAGAATGTGATCAGGAAGTAAAGCGTAGAGTGAGATTGGAAAGGAAGGCTGTCGACATGAAAGAAAACGCAAGCGGCTGGGGTTCTGTTTGCCTGTACCAATACTTGCGGAAGAAGCCTTGCGCAGGTAAAACCATACATCACACGAGGCAGTGACCAAGGCGTGGGGTACCCGAACATATTCTAATCGGTCGCCATCCGTGACAAACAGCCAATGACTTTCGTCGCCGAAATGCACTTTGGCGGCAGGACAGCAAAATGAACAGTGTTGCCTACATGTGATGTAACGACAGGGCTTGCTTCCCTGTGGATGTGATTACGGTGCAGACACAAGCATGCCGCTTAAGGGCCAGTAGAGGCGTCTGCATGCCTTCGTCTCACACGCTTGATAGGTGTCCCCGCCACTCTCGTGGGGTCGGGCTGTGCTGGCGATGAAGAAGCGTCCGAGCGCGCAGGCCATTCCTTTCGATCCACACACTGCTGGGCTGAGCTCACCGATTAGGACCAAGACGAATGAAATATTGACGATAACCGCGAAACTGGACCTGGGCCTAGCCGGTAAGAGTGGGAGTGGCTAAGGGACTATTGGAGGGCGAGAGTCAACAGTACGATCCTGACTAATCAAGAGGATTACGTACGTTGGTGCGCCACAACGCCTCAGCGCCACTCCGTGCTACTACAACAGAGCAACGGGAACTGCAACGCTGAGGTTTGAATAGCAAGCGCTCAACACAGCTGAGACGAGTAATTGATTCGACGACCGACAACAAATCAGGTTGTCGGCCAGAACTCAATGGTGTTGAGATTTACGATAGCAGTAGCTAAGGTTTATCGCAAGGTTCGACAAGCTCTGCTGCAAAACCATCCATCGCTACAGTCGACTACTTGAGTCCGCAAGGCACAAGTCAGTGTCCGGGACAGGCTCCTCACGCGTGCGTAGCTAGACCTTTAGGGCAAATTGCTTGAGGTGCTCGTAGTCCGCCACGTTTTGATCGACGGTCTGCCGGATCACTCTTGCTCCGTTGTCACCATATCTTGCCTTCCATTCCTCATAATACTCATCGCCACTCTTCACTTTCTTCTTCTGTCTGAATTTCAGAATCTGGACGCGCTGGAACGATCGCTGCAGGCAGGACTTACGTGTGCTCTGGGCTTGAGTTCTTTACTATCAACCGCGTCGTCATGGAAGCCGACCCACTTTGCGAAGGCTTGCTGCGCCACCCGTTGATCCTCTTCGTTATCCCAATTCAGCATTTTCGGATCAAACTTGATTCCGGTGCTCTTGCAAAACGCCTCAATCATTCCTTCCGGATTATCAAGTATGTCGTCAGCATCAATGACACAGATGTCAACCGGAGGTGTTCCGGCTGTGTCACCGTTCGCTGCGCCATTTTGGCCTTTTGATAGCTGACCTGCCAGGTGAGGTCCAATCTGTCCGGACTGGCGCAGATAATCAAAGAAGCGACGCAACTCAGCATAGCCCGCTTCGGACGGCATGAAGTTGTAGAAGCCTGTCACGCTGTCAAGCGGAGGAACAGTGCAGCGATAATAACTTGGAATACTGAATCGCGGATGTCGGATTAAGAAGGTAAAATGAAACTGTTGAAGCAATTTTTCCGGGACTACTGTTGGGTTGTTTTGCTCTGCAGTACGATTCTCGATACCAACTTTC
This sequence comes from Bathelium albidoporum, assembly GCA_021031095.1. NCBI lineage: Eukaryota > Fungi > Ascomycota > Dothideomycetes > Trypetheliales > Trypetheliaceae > Bathelium > Bathelium albidoporum. The sequence goes on from JAGFVP010000006.1 coordinate 184,777, forward strand.
TTCACCTCTTGGCTACTTGCTGCATTGTTCTGCAGCTTCGCGGATTCACCGGGAAGAGGCACTGAAGTCTCCAGGCTAGACTGAGCGGAGATATACGTTCCAATACCGCGCTTCGGAGCGTGCAATGAGGGTGCGATTGATGCAGGTTCTCCGTCTGGTGGCATAAGATATTGTGCCATATCCTTGATAAAGAGACGTTTTCCCTGTTCGTTGTAAGCATTTTGTAAAGTACCAATTACGTTTGGCTCGATGTGGCGGGATGACTCTAAAGGCAAGTGTTCCGACGTTGATAGTACATCGGTTTCGAGCTATTTGTAACAAGGTACGGCTACTCGCAATTTCAACAACGCTGAAGATATACGAATCAAATAGTATTGAAGTGACTTGGGTATATATTAGACTAACAGTGCGCACACGGTCATAAATTTCCCTGCAACACATCTGGAGTAAGGACGAGACGGATTGCGCGGGAAAACGACATTGCAGTGAACCAATCAGGAAAGGCAATGTTGCAAGCCCAATGACTTGGAAGGGGAGTCCAACCTCAGTATTCTCTTGAGCGATTCTGTCCAGCACATCCTTGTATGTTGTGTCTTGATAGCCAGAGTGAATTCGGGAACTCTCGTCGTTCATGTATCTCTCTGCGAGTCGCTCGGGCCCGAAATAGTAGGCATCACCAAAAGGCTCATGGATACAGCGAAGACTGCCCCGACGAGTCATAAAAACTCTTTCAAAAGCAGTTGAGCACGCCCTGGGATGGGTGGCAACAAAGATGGGCTTTGCCGACAACATCTTTGCCGGTAATCCTCGGTTTTGCCCCAATCCAAATAATCAATAATCAGTTAGGAATACAACTTGAGAAGGAGACTTGTAGAGAAAGTGGAAACCCGAACTCAAGCGAAGAGGAGGACTGTGAAAATAAGGCATGGCCGGAGAAAGAGCGAGCGTCCGGATTGTTGGCGGCAAACATTTTTCACACCGTAAACCGAATTCGTACTCAAACGTGCACTACACCCACGGAGCTCGCTCCGTCATAACCTCGTCCCACCTCTCTTACCAATCGCTGCGAACGTGGAGTTTTTGAATGGATACGCCATGGGTGGGGTAGCGTGGGGTGCTCGGACCGATTCAACTTTTTTGGGGGCAAAGCATCGTCCGTCCTTCGCTCAACTCCATCATGGTCTTCTTCGATGTGACGTCCAAGCAAGCCAATCATGGACATAGCATCGTGCATAAGCTCCTAACCAATACTGTCAGCTTGTCTCGAAGTATCCCCGCATGCACCAGAGAAAAAAGAGATGTTTGAACCATCCATCCAGGAGCATGAGATGCAAATGACACAATAAATTGACAAAATAACGTAAGATTGGTTCTGCTTTGCTCGCCTATTCCGGCGAGGTGTGTCTCTAAAGTCTGCATCTTGTTCTCAGAGCATGAGTACGGATCTGGAAACGTTGCGTCTGTTCAAGCCTCTTTGCCTGACCTGTCGCTTGAGAGAAAGACACTGCACTGGCTAGCATTTAATTTGTGGGCACCGAGAAACTTATAGCTTTGCCCTTAGCTGTACACCGCCTCCTAGGTTGTGGCCTTGGACTATCACGCCATTCTACAGCAAAGTGTTCTGATTCCCCCACGTGACCCGTGAATCACATGCAAAATCATCACGTGGAAAAGCATCTCATGCCTCTCGGACCAACAGATTTACTACCCAATAACTACCGCCTTATTCTGCCGGCTAGGTCTTAAGTTCGTGTTCCAGGCACCCGTAGCATTGTACGGTATATATATGGGAAGGGGGAATGCACTCGGTTGTAAATTTAGCTCATTGAGACTCTTTTGTGGTCCAGTGAACAGCGTTGATGAACTAAGTCGTAGAAACATGAAAATAATCAAATCCTCCAATCTTTGCCTTTCAGCAGCCAACCTATGTTCAAATCCTGAAGATACATGCTTCAACCTCCTGGCCACAGTTTTGCAGATTTCTCTTATAAATCTAACGGACTCCGAGGATTCATGATACCACGAGTTTTGCACACTGTGAACTCTGTACTGGTCGCCTGGTTCTTAACACAAAGCCGAATCTTACAAATTATGAGTGTCGAAAAGTTATACGCAGATACACCTCTCGACCCCGAAAGGACTCATCTGGAGACCAGTATCCGACTTCTTACCCTTGATCCCGCGCAAGATTTGAGCACGCCTCTAAGAGGGACTTTGTCTGCCACCAGGCTCTCGGTGAAAACGCGCTACGAAGCTCTCTCTTATTGCTGGGGTCCGCCGATTGAGGGACGGGTGCTAGAAAGCGGCTCTGTCACGATCAATGGTCTCAACCTCGAGATAGCAGGAAATCTTGATCATGCCCTGCGACGGCTGAGGTTTCAAAACACGACCAGAACTTTGTGGATAGACGCCATCTGTATAGCGCAAATAAACAATGCTGAGAAGAGCGCACAAGTGAGACGAATGGCTGATATCTACCGTATGGCTTCTCGAGTTATCGTTTGGCTCGGTGAAGACTCTGAGCATCGAGACGGAGAATTCCTACTCGGTCTGGATACTGCATACTCTGAGTGGCGTTCTTGGACGTCGGCAGGATGGTCGCCCGGCATGCAGCCACCACCGAATCGTGCCGAGCTTGCGAAGTTGGCGAAAGAAAGACGCCAGACCCAGGCAGATACCAGGCGACTTATCTTGAACATCACTCCGGAGCTGAGTGGAAAGTGCTTCGCGATTTTCAAAGACAGACTTTACTTCCGCCGACGATGGGTTATGCAGGAGATGTGTCAAGCGCGACAGCTAATGGTCTACTGCGGCAAGTCTCGCGCATCGTGGCGCGCTGTACTTCGAGGGCTTGAGCTGGGACAAGGACGCAATTCCGACGCCGTAGTAAGATTTTTCCGTCTGGTCGAAAGACTTACAGCTGCTGTACGCGGAAGAGCGCAGAGGACCAGCTATACCACCTCCGTGAGCTGGCTCCAGATTCTTGGCGAATGTTCTCAACTTGATTGCGGAGACGAGCATGACAGGATCTACGGCCTGATGAGCTTCTTTCAAGGCTGTAATTTTGGTCATAAGGTCGATTACAGTACCCCATGGCCAAGAACGTTCAGAGATTTCACGCATTATTGCATCCAGCATGGTCTTGAATATCCAATACGATCTTATGCTGATATCTGGGGGGTGATCCTTGGAATTGCTGGCTTTCAGGCACCGCTACGATCAACGACGAACACTGGAGACGATCCGTTGCCCTCATGGGTACCGGACTGGCGGAATATGACTGAAGCGGTTGCAATCGACGGTGATTCTTCTGCCACTGCGATGACGAGGACGACCACGCGCGTAGCAACAATACGAGATTGCACACTCTCGGCCCATCTTGGTCTCTACGGCAGGGTTGCAGAAGCGGAGGATCCTGCCGAATGGGGGGATCCCTTCGTTCTCATTGACCCAAATGGAAAGAAAAGGACGGACCGAGGTCCTGACTATGCACTCCAGAATCAGCATTTATGCCCAAGCCTCCAGCCTGGGGATTGCTTGTGTGCCCCCGTACTTTTATTTCGCGACATGGAAACATCGAGTTACGCCGTAGAAGATGTTCTTGCCCTAGTTCTTAGGCCTATCAATCCAGAGAAATCCTCTTATCAATTGGTCGGTCTTTGCTCGCTCTTTCGTTTCCAAAGGGTCGCCCTGGGACAATTAAAGCCACGGACCGAGATCGACGTCGAGATTGTGTAGGCTATTATCTAAGTATTTGATCGAGCTTCACATCCGCGTATAATGGACTGGATTTGTCGGCTGCCCTGCTGTCTGCTGTTTCTGCAGAGGCATTCACAATACTGAGCAGGTATCTTGCCACTACTGCCGTCGACATAGGTGGACTTGCATCCTTTTCTCCTCCTGGGAGTCGATTGCACCGCTCTCCAAGCTCTTTGCCAACCTCGATATAGTTATTATAGAACTTGTTCGTGACCCTCGGGACCGATCCAGTACCCATTGTGATGTTACCATGCCGAGTGGTGTTGTTGCATCAGTCGGCCACGGCCTCGCTTAGCCACGTGCCTCGAGGATCAAACCCGATGATGTTCCAATTGGTGCCCAGACGGACTGTAGGACGCTGCCATTGCCACCGACCTCACTTCTACCAGAGTCCTAAAAGCCCTCCAGGATTTGCAAGTACTATGCCTTGATAAGGTCCATAGGAAGAGTTGAGGTGTGTGCGATATAGGATCAGAGGAAACGATGTGCAGCTCAGGTTAGGGTTCTGGTAGTCCAGCAAAACCTAAAAGCGTCAACTGAGTACCCCCATCTCGGTTGTTGTGACATCGAGCCGCGTGAACTGGACTCACCAGTAAATTCAACCATCGCTTCCAAAAATCCAATGACTCGAATCCAATCGATGTACTCACATTCCAACACCAGTAACGGTTGCATTTTTGGTCAAGACCGACGAGCAGCTACGTCGTACCCACGTACTGCGGCTACACGGCATTTTAGGATGAACACCCCAGTTCCCTGACTCGAATTGCCATGGTGAAAGAAGAATCCCATGTAGGTGTGCGGAATCCTATGAAAAAGTCCCGACCATAGTCTCCCCAAAGAACGTCATTTTGATTCTAATCCAATCTCAAGAGGTCAAGCGACAGGGTCACTCTCCTCTTGCCTGGGTTGGTCAAAATGATCGTCGCCAACTTCGACGCTCGAGATTTCCCCGCAATCTGCTCCCGTCTTGCCAACGCCAAATCTGGCTTTTGTTGGTTTGTTATTGGTCACCACCATGAGACTATTGTTTATGCTCTTCTTCGAATGCCTTGACGGGTAGTGTTCCATATGTCCTAGCTGTTCGCAGAAGTCGCTAACCTTCATACTTGGCTGCTGGGGTTCGTTCTGGGCAAGTCTGGAACACTACCACTCCCTCATCACGCATGGATGAGATCATGAACTTGGAGATTCATCGAGTTTTAATGCAATAATGGGATTCCTTACGATATCGTGGCGACGCGTACATTACCCCATGGGAGGAGCTGCAAGGGCGTGCAAGATGCAAGGACAAGAGTTCACCTAACCTGCCTTAACTTAAGGTATATCAAAGCCTGATTCCGCTCAAGCTTTTCAGTGGGTCCAACTCTCTTACACAAGATTCGTCCCGAAGCTTTCTACGTGTTTTCGACCTTGGCCAATATGTACGGAAACATCCTCTTCTTCGGCGCTGTGCTTCCGCAGTTGCTTTCAGCACGCCCTTTACAAAAGAAGCAAGTCACGCCATTAAGCCAGAATGACACAAACACCTTGCAATTAGCCCATTACCTTGAATTGCTTGAGTTGAATCTCTATACCGGAGGCTGCAATAACTTCACCGATGCTCAATACACTGCCGCTGGCTTCCCTTCTGGTTTCAGAGACAATGTTTGTGTTATTGCTGGCGTAAGCATCCACTCGCTTGAAACCATGAAGGACTCGTAAATATAACTTCCGTAACAGCATGAGCAAGTTCACGCCGACACTATTGCGTCGATACTCGAAACAAACGGCGTCACTCCCCTGCCACCCTGCACATATACCTTCCCTCAGTCCGTAGACCCCAAGAGCTTTGTGTCTCTTGCCAATATGATCACTACGTAAGCCAATTTGAATCCGGTTGTCATAAGCGAATGCTGAAATCTGCAGTGTTGGCATCGGTGCCTACCTCGGCGGATCGGAGCTTTTGGTGGACAATCCTACGCTTGAAGAAGCATCAGCTTCCATCCTTACAGTCGAAGCTCGCCATGACTCATACGTCAGTACAAGCCTGTTCCCCTTAGTATTCGCCGAAATGCTGACATTGTAATTCTCATAGCTTCGGGCAGGAATCGGTGCTTCTCCCTTCCCGACCAACTTCGACACCGGTCTTTCAGCCGTCTGGGCCTTCAACCTCGCGCAGATGTTCGTCGTCTCCTGCCCGCAACAGCTTCCTCTGACCACGCTCCCCAAACTCAACCTCGTCTCTCCAATGCCGCCCCAGGATCTTCAGCCGCCGACTCCAGCTGGTACCGTGGTCACCTTCTCCTGGGACCCGTCCACGTTCTTCGTACCTGTTGCTCCGGGTACGCAGCTCTACATCGCGATGGTCAACCAGAACGTGAGCGCGCCCATCTTCCAGCCGGTCACCAGTACGGGCACGGGCACGGGAACGGTGGAGGTGCCGGCGGGCGTCAATGGAACAGCATTTGCGGCCTTGACGACGTTCTCGGGTGGTTTGGATCTCAATCAACTTACGCAGTTCGGAACTTTGGCCGGACCGGCTGAGGTAGTCCTGTCGTAATTGGCGAATGAATTTGTGCACATCACATCCAGAGTGAGAGGACGTTGCTTAATATATATGCTGGAAAGTGCTTCCGTGCTATGTAATGTAATATTCTAGGTGTGTCGAGTCCTGCAGACAGTGGTCTCGGGATGTAATACTTCACTTGAATTCGAGATCAGCGCAAATGCTTTCAGTGCAAGAAAGATATATCTCAAATACGCTCCCGTGGAAAGTCATATTTCCTCTAGATAACTGGCTTCTTCTGAATGGAGACGGCGGGAGGCTTGACAAAGATGCCATCTGTGGTATAGCTTAAGTCCCTTCACACACCACCGTTTATTTCCTCATCTCGTTTCGCCACCAAATCCTCCGCCATAAGCTTTGCCAAACTCCTTACGCTCGTTCCGGCTGCCAATAAAGTCATGAATGGTACATCAATCTCAAAATTATGGTAGATGGAGTGCCTGAACTCTGCTCCAAACATGGAATCCAGACCAAAATCCGAAAGCGGTCGCTGGGGCGCTAGCTGGTCCGCAGGCAAAAGCATTAAATGGCTGATCTTCTCGACGACCACGGCCTGCAAAACCGAAGCGACAGCCTCACTATTCCCGCCTTCTGCAAGTGCGCGCGCAACGGTGTCCGGGATGCGGCTGTTTTTTACACCAGCTTTTTGCCCAGCAGCCTGTTTCTCGACTTCAGCATCAAGAATGCGTGCCACGATCAAGCTTCGAAGATCTTCAAGTAGCTTCGGTATGCTGTTAAATCCTTTTCTCCGGTCTCCCTGTGCACCTTGAGATTCCATTCCAGTCAACAGATGACCTCTAATAAAATGCTTGTCACCGTATGCGGACTCTTCAGTAGTCTCGTCTGTGAGAGCAATATCGATGACTTGCAAGGGCTCGCTTTCAGTAATCGGTCGAAGCCCCTTGCGCATGAACAGCGCCTCGATCTCAGGATATTCGTGGATATGGCCGACTTCTGATACCATCCCCAACCCAGCTGCAATCGCGGGAAGGCTTTGACTCTTTCGCCATCGGGCAGAAGAATCCTGGAAAGAATTGGCTGCGCAGTAACTACTTTCAGTCGGAGATCCAATGCTACCGGAAATGGGACTTGCGAGAAGGAAGAAATCAAGATCATTATCATGCCCTTTGAACGGGTTGTGGATATTCCATGTGCCCTGGATCCTAGGGTCCACACCCACATGCCACAGTTCAGCAGTCATGCGACTGAACAAAGCTTCCTGTATTCTGTTCAGCAAACTCTCGAGCAGGAGACGGGCTTTTTAGTAATGGCGTAGCTTACTCCGAGGCCCATGGCAGCTTGCACCACTCCTCCGATAGTCCCCATGCTTGATGACATGCTGATCGCCTTTGGAACGGCTTCTAAATCGCACACATCGCCACGTATCACTCTTACTTCGGCTCCTGAGCGCTCAAGATCGGACATCATCAATTTTAGAGATACCAGAGCGGCCAAGGAACACGAACTTTCGTGCTCCTTGACGTGGCATCCACATGGTTAAGTTCCTATCTAATCCACCCAGACAGCCAACAAGGAAATAGCTTTCGTCAGGATCGAATTTTGCACCGTATCGTTTCGGAATAACCTATCAGTCATCAGTGTGTCCTTTCGAATGGGGTCATATACTTCGATTGTTGTATTTTAGAAGTAGGCTTACCTTTACCAGCGATTGCGGGTTGCTTAATGAGACAACTACTTTGCCGATTCTTGAGCTGACTGACAGGGTTCGGAAAGTAGCCATAATCTCTGCGACGTCGAATACTTTTAGCGCAGGCATCATCTTGATCTTGCCTGACCTGACTAGCTCAAAGCTCTGATGCAAAAGCCATTGTCGCATTAGTCCTGCCACACACAGTCTCCTTAACATGCTAGCTTACCGTGAGAACCTCTGCTAATACTTCTTAGAGTAGAAAAGAGTCTCAAGATCAAATGCCGTAAAGGCAAAACTGCGGCTGAAGACATCCATATCTAGCCTACCTCCATTGGCAAGGTCACTCTTGCCAATCTCCGCGAAACGGCCGAATTCAGCACAGGCTCGCCAACCATCATGCAGCAACTCACCAGTCAAGAAGTTAAGCACCACATCAACACCACGTCCCGATGTTGCTTCCATGATTGCCGGGAGGAACGTGGAATCTCTGGGTTGAAAAATGCGATCCTCTTGTATCCCAAGTTGCTCAACTAGGAAAGCTTTCTTCTCAGGTGAACTAGTGGTCGCATAGATCTGCTAGTGTAAGTGCTTGTGTGCATATCGACGAACGACTATCTTTATCTCGGCTGAGTATTGCTTCGCTAGCTGAATGGCGGCTATGCCCACACTGCTGGCAGCTGATTGGATAAGGATTAGCTGACTAGTGATTAGCAAGCAAGGAACTGATTCAATAATTCATTCTGTCATATCCTACCTCGCCAGGCTCAATACGCGCACGATCTTGTAGAGCATAGATGGCCGTTCCCACAACGGTTGGTACAGCTGACATAACCTGAAAGTTTATTTATTGTCATAGAGGAAGCGAGCTCGGGGCTCGAGACGACACGTACCATCATGTCCTCTTCATCTCGCGACTTACAGCAAGCCCAGGCTGGAGCTCTTTCTAAAGTCGTGAAATGATGTGGCGTAAAGGCAACCACCCGATCTCCGGGAGCGAAATCTGACGAAGCGGAGCCTGTTCTCGTTACGATGCCTCCAAACTCTACGGTTGCAGTTGCACCCTTTGTATCGACATGCCCAAAGAGTACATAATAGTCCTGTCGCAAATCAGCATAGTATGCAATGGAATATGAAATACAGACCTTTGCATTTAGTCCAAAACATTGTGGTTTGATTTCAAGCTCCCAGGGTGCCAACTCATCCTGGCGCGGGTCCTGTTCCACAAAGTGTAGACTGTCCACTTGCCCTAATTTTTCGATACCAAGCGCACAAATACCAGCTTCTTGCAATGGTCGAGTGGCGATTTTACGGTTCTGCCGCATTTCGAATTGACGGTTCATTGATGGTTCCGGCACGAATCGACTGATATGAAGGACACCATCTTGCTGCAGATATTCCAGGTCCATTATAGATGTAGATGTCGCTTGCTCAAGTAAGACAAGAGTGTTCTCTCTGACCGCCGCGAGTTCAGTGTCAGTAGAGTCCACGTCCAAAGTGAGGAACTTCAAAGACGGAGTCTCTTGGCTGACTGCACGAGCAAGTCCGAAGATAGGTGCGTAATTGGGCTTCTGAGCTCGATATTACTTCCCACCGGATGACCATATAATCGCTGAAGCTCTCTCAGTCAGAATCTTCATGTCTTCAGACTCCTCGTGCCGGACATCTCCGAGCAGCGGCTCGAAAAGCTCGATCGTGCAAACAACGACAGCTTCGTGTGGGATTGTAGCTTCGGAGATCTCACGAAGAGCAACACATTTCGAGTCACGGCCGTAACGAGTTGAGAAATCCTCTCCGAGTGATTTGGCGAATTGATAATCCTTGTTTTGTGTGATCTTTACGATTTTTAGCAGCCGAACTATGAAATACGGAATTTATGCATGAGAGGGCACTGAAGCAACTAAGTGAAGGAAACTTACAATGAACAGATTAGGCGTGTACTCTGACTGTCGGATTCGTGGTACCGGGTTGCGAACGACAATGACCTTTTTGGTCGAAGCCATTGATGTGGACATAGGGTAAAGCTCCACGGTGTTGTATTTCTTCGACGGCTTGAAGTCTTTAGAAGCAACGGCCAGCAGTGATCCTGATTGTTCAAGATGTGGTAGCACATGACCGATTTCCTCGTCCATACTCAGATCATGCTCATAATCCTAGCATCCTGAGGTTAGCTTAGTAATTTAAATCCTTGGATGGGTGACAACACACGTGCAGCAAGATAATTAAGTCAAACTTGGGCTCCAAAAGGAAGGGTTCATCGCTCTCTTCTACGTCTCGGGTAGTTTTGACCTCCTCTCCCTCAAGCTCAGCAGTGTGAGAAAAGGACGCTCTCTGAAAGATGCAGCATTTTTGCGTGGCACTGCTGACGGCCAGAGTATCAAACAAGCTCTCCGTCACTTTTGGTGAGGAATTGTCCAACTCCAGTACGCGCATTCTGGGGTCTTTCTGAGCATAAAGGTCTAGTATACCAGTTACAAATGCAATATCCGGATCGGAAAAGCGTCCCAAGTTTAACACCATGTGATCGTTGATGCAACTTTGGTATGTCGAGATATTCTCGGTAGATAAATGAAAAATATCGGGTTTCCATAAAGTCCGAAGGATGGGATGACGCTGTTCTTGATGAAGTTCCTTGTGGGTTGAAGCCTCGACGTACGGATTCCACCTAACACCTTGCATGGCCAACACTCGTCCCTGCTCACCGACTAATTCGGCCCTGGAAGTTATGTTTTGGTACCCAACTAAATCGCTCGCGTCGTAAAAATCCAACATCTCCTCATGCCAGTAATTTTCCGAGAATCGCATATGAAGGGATTCAATGGAAACAGGAACTTTTCCCTCGAGGTCTTCAGCCGATCCGGTAGCCGACGCGAACCATGCCGATTGCAAGGCTGCATCTACCGTAATTGGGTGAATAGGTTTTCGATAATCTATGGATGATATCAAGCTCTTGAATTTGGTCTGGCCCTTGATAACAAGACGCTTCTTATATTTGTCGGACAATATTTTAGCCCGAGGTTGGAACGCTGGATCAACGTTGAAGCTACACTGGCTGGCTTTGTCATACCACTTGCTTGGCTTCTGGTCCTCACAATTCCCCGCAAGGTCCGTTTGCGAAAAATTTGGCTTGATGTTAACGGATTTGTCATTAAATCCAAGAGAGCCATTTGCGTGAATTGTGGATATGTTTTCGCTGTGAGAAGTAATTTCGAAGTCCCACCACTTTTTGGAAGTGGCCGAGGCGGTGACCTGTCTTTGACGGAATTGAGTCATGATCTCAACACCACTTTGCAAGACGAATGGGTTCACAATCTTCACATGGCGAAACTTTAGGACAGAGTTGAACACCTCATCTGTGTCGCTGAGCTGATGGAGATATAACCAGCTGCGGGGAAGGCGACAGTCAAACCGAATTTGTGTTCTTCAATCCAGGGATTCTCATCAATGGTCAAAAATTTCTTCTAAACTTTGGTCACTCCATTGTCTCCTAGGAGGCGGGGACCGAGGAGTGTATGACAAGGATATTTGCGCTGTTTATACTCTTGGCTGACCCTTGATTCGTGCGAAAGAAAGCTATCGTGGTTCCATGGATAATTCGGCAGGTCGGTCAAAACTTTGCACCAATTGGTGGCTGTTTTATTTGTTTTCGGATCATCCCCTTCTCCGTAAAGATTGTTGAGTCTTGCCAACTCAAACATGTGTCCGTGGAGATATAAGGCACCAGCTAGTTGGAGTAAGGTCTTAACTGAATCTTTGCCTCGAGATAAAGTTGATCCATATGAGTAGCCGAATTTTTTCTCTGGACGAATCTGTTCATGCGTCTGTGCGATGGGAAGCTTGAGAGCCGAATGAGACCCAACTTCAACGACGTCGTGCGGCCCACCTTCCAGCAATGTCTCGATAGCCGCTTTGAACTGGACTGGCGACACGAGGTTGGCTTTCCAGTATTCCGAGATCTCGTGGAACTTTGCTCGACCGGTCGTCCTGTAATTGATGAAACCATTAATGTGGATGTCTGGGGCAGCTCGCTGGGTAATGTACTAGGGAAGACGCCCAACAAGCTTCGTTCGTCTTCTGTGCTGATTTTGAGCATTTGCTTTGAGTGATATGCTTTGTTGTCAGTTTTCAGCTTTCTGCAAAAGACGTTGCGGGTATGTAGATGAGCTGACAGCTTGTCTACAGCGTCTATTTCGCCACTAATGGTAACACTATCGGGAGAATTGATGCAAGCAATACTCAGTGGTTCTTAAAGTTGACAGTCTTGTATGTGCTGACTCGCAGAATGCTCGTCCAACCCAACAGCAAGCATAGCACCCTGCCACGAAATCTCCGAGACGGTGCGACCTCGGTGGTAGGCAAGGATAGCCTGTTCAGAAGTTATGTGACCAGCGGCAAAAGATGCCGCAATTTCACCTTGTAGCAATCATGTAAGCTCTCGAGTGGAATGTTTCCATACCAGACTTACCAAGGTTGTGGCCTACGGTAGCTTGTGGTACAATATTCCAGCTCCTCATCAGCTCAATCAGAGCGATTTGAACAGCAGTACATGCTGGCTGCGAACGGGATGCTGTATGGATAGAACTGGTCTTCTCGGGTTCGAATATGGTCTCTTCATACACTTATTAGCCTTTTTCAAATGCAATGAGTCAATTCCCACCTTTCAGAGTCCAGGAAGCTCGGCTTGGTAAGTCAGAAAGCAATTGATCCAGCTTATCTATGCAATGGCGGTAGGTATCGTAGCGAAGATACAGGGATCGACCCATCTCCGGCCACTGAGCGCCCTGCCCTGTAAAAGCTAATGGAGGAGTCGAGGTTTCCGCTGTCTCGCTCGTGCCAAGAGCCGTCATGTCTATGTCTTTGTTGGAAGCGTCCGTTGGTGTCACTATGAAGCCTCTTGACCGAAGACGAGAACGGCGGGCACAAAGCGTGTAGGCGATATCCCCGATGCGCCACCTAGTAGATGGAGCATGTATGATTCTTGACACCATTTGTCGTAGTGATGGTTGTGTCAAGGCCGAGAATGGTAATAGCAGCGATTGGCTGCCAGCTTCATGGTAGTCGTCCTGTGACAGCTTGTTTCGGGGAACAGGAGCGCTCGCGGCTTCTAGCATTGCATGAGCGTTCGCGCCACCGTAGCCAAAAGAGTTTATGCTTGCTCGGGGAATCGATGTTTCAGGCCATGGCGTTACCTCTGTAGCAATTTTAACATTTCGCTCCTTGACCAACAGCCGAGGGTTCAGTTGCTCAACACCAATTGTAGGTGGAATTAGACCCTTAACAAAAGCCAAGATCACCTTGATCACACCCGTGATTCCGCTAACGGCTTCGTTATGGCCCAGATTAGTTTTAACGGCGCCGATCAGAGGGGGACGTCCGCTTCGATGCTGAATGACCCACGACAGTGCGTCGACTTCGATAGGATCACCGACCGAAGCACCGGTACCGTGAGCCTAGATCGTCACAAGAACGTCAGATAAGGTTCGAGAGCCTAGTTTTAGAGCGGAAGTGCAGGAATGAGAACGTAAGTAATAGTATTGCGCACCTCAACGTAGCCAGTTTCACAAGCGTTCAACCCAGACTTGAGATAGGCTTTTCGAATGGCTAGGCTTTTCGAATGGCAGCTTTTTGACCATTTGCGCTTGGCAGAAAAATGCCATTCGTTCTGCCAATACTACCGCCCCAGATATATCGGCATTAACGTACAAAGTGGATACATGGAACATATTCTTGAATGCAACGAGACCATACCTGTTGACCGCAGTCCCTCTGACTACAGATCGAATCGGATCGCCGTCCTTAATTGCGGCATCTAACCCCTTCAGAGCCAGTACTCCAACACCTTCAGCGCGACCGTATCCACTGGCTCTCTCGTCAAAGGTATGACATATTCCATCCGGTGAAGTAAAGTCAGTCTTAGAGATTGCAATGTTACTCTCAGGAGAATGTATCAGATTTGCTCCCGCCACGATGGCAGCATCGCATTCTCCTTGCGCCGAAGCAGCACATGCCATATGAAGAGCATAGAGTGATGGGGAGCAAGCAGTGTCCAGTGTGACGCTTGGACCTTTGAGGTTGAAAGCATGGCTGATACGATTAGACAGGAGGGTAATGCCCATTCCAGTGACACTGTATCGATGGAAAAGTTTCCGGGCTCTTGGACTGGGCCAATTGATAGTCCGCTAGGAAACTCGCTACATAACAGCCCACATCAGCAGACGAGAGTTGGTTCAAGGTAATGCCAGCGTTCTCAAAACTTTCGTACACAACCTCAAGTAGCTGACGCTGCTGTGGGTCCATATACTTGGCTTCGAGGTTGTTGATGCCAAAGAAATTGTTGTCAAACAGTCGACTGTCAGTATCGAGGAAGTATCCGCTCGGCGCGTTTATGCTATCGGACAAATCGGGCTTCGTATCGTAGAAACCCTTTGCGTTGTATTTGGAAGGGGAAAGAGGGCCATGACCAGACTGGTCCTCGATGAGAAGATCCCACAGCGATGAGGGTGAGTTTACTCCCTCCGGCAGGCGACAGCCTTAATATCCATGAGCCTAAGTGCATGAGTGGCGTGGAGGAGAATTACCCATTCCTACGATAGCTGCCAGGTCATTGGGATTGTTCGCTGAGGAAAACGTATTGTGCTTGCTAACCTATATCGTGGTGTCAATGTAGTTCCGTTCGTTCGAAATCACTGACAAGCCGGTTGATTCACGACAGTATCGTCAATGAAAGGCGCCATTGTAGCAGCGGCTGTCGTTGGTGATCCCCACAAGATACTGGTGCAAGCCCGCAACTATCAGCGCTTGCAGCACCGTGAACGAACTGGAACGGCTGGATCAAGTGTATTAGTTTTTTATAGAGGTGAGTTCCAGGCAAAGTTCGACCTGGATATCCAGCCATTTCGTAGCTGTCAGTGATGCTCGGCAGTTTCCCAGAAGATCCATTCGGATATTCGGCTGAACCAGGCTCCTACTTTCCAGAAGTGAACCCATTGTTGGGAATCCGGTCAAAGCATGAACAACTAGAGCCCGCCCAGTCAAGGGACTTCCAGTCGAAGTGTACGCATAAAAGGAGAAATGTCTCCGGCAGCTGAGACGGTATGGAATTCCATTCCCGTTGTTTTCATGCGCCAAACTAGGATGAGCAAGTCATAGTCTATTTCTTGTTATCAGCAGCGAAGGCTTATAGATTGGCACGTTGTCGAGCTTCTAGCGTTCTTTGAAGATACCCAAACAAAGCCATATTATTGGATCTGGAACTGCTATGCATGAGATTCACCGTGGTCTGCGGGCTCAAATTAGAAGCCTCCCAGGCTACTGCCAACCTCACTGGACAACATGATTCGTGATCTTGTAAACCTCGGCAGAGCAGGAGAGGTACTGGATGTTTAGCACTCTAAGCCGGTCTACCAGCCGCTGTCCGCTTCCATGGGGACGTAGATTCAGCCGCATGAAATCTGGTGAGTCTTCAAGATTGATGCCCTCCCAAAGCAGACATGTTCTGGTATCTATAATTCTCGGCACCTCACGCATTTCTTCTATTAGTCCATGCTGTGATCGAAGACATTCATGCGCTGTCTTAAGTGCTCTTGATCCATTTCAATCGTTGTCCCTGCATTTGCGCGAAGCAAGATTTTTTTCTGAACCGGGAGCCCAGTCCAGCTCCCAACACTGACGTGCCGTGCCTGTTGCCTCCTGCCCCACAAATCGATGCACCGGCGCTTAGATCCGCCGCGCCCCGCTCTATGCTATTCTCAACATGGCACACCATCTTGAAAGAGGTTACGAGCCGACTCCTTTCCCTGCCAGCTGGCTGATCCCTTTCGCTTCGGACTGAGTGACTTCGCCGGCTTTCCTCAAACGCAGTGGCCATCTGCTCGTGCAGTCATTGACAGTGTTACTCGCCAGGGGCTAAGTCTGGCTCAAATTGCCTGTACGAAGAATTAATGTTGCAAGGGTTTTGCCGAGCGCAGTAAGTCGCCTGGCTTAGACACGACCCTTATCGGAACTCTCGGGCTTCCGCTCTGATGCTATACCGTCAAGGTGCGGCTGAAGGTTCGATACAGAACAGGATTTCTGCATTCCGATTTTGAACTTCACCTCTTGTCAAGCGCAAACTTGGAGCAATTTGAAGCGTATCATCGTTGCTTAACCTGTTCTAGTACGAGGGTGCGAGGGATGAATGTAAACTCAGCAAACAGCTGTGCTTTGTTTCAGGCCCACGCTTTTATGGCGATCATTCTTACCCATGCTGGTATGATATTCGTGATTGTCTCCGCTGGGCACTGGCCACGCACTGACGGTGCAAGGTTTCGTCATCTTAATTGTGCCGCTTACGATGGCTTTGTCTTCGTGTACCCTTCGTAGACCAAAGCCTTAGCCTTAGATGCCTAGGGCTGACTTCCGTCTGCTGCCACCGGTGTCACTGGTAAATATCGTGCATGATCCGCAGGAAAATAAAATACTTATTTACCCTTGCCGTTGTCATCTTTAAGAATCTCCAATTGCACTCTTTCCATTACTGTTCAGCTCTGAGCCCGATTCGATTCGATTGAAGCATTGGGGTTCTGACGTTGTATTTCGTGCTGTCGGTTTCTAGGGCCGTTAGCAAAGTGACGCGCCACTCAATCTAGGCTTGACTTCCTCCCGAGAACTCGCACTGCATACTCTATCTTGTTTCTGTTCGTTGTAGACGATACCGCAAAAGCTCGTCGGCCCGTCACTTCATCGAGGCACCCGTCCGGAGAGGTTTGAAAGCTTGAATTACCAGGAACATTTGCAACCAAATAAATCTCGAGCGCACCCTATCTACCTGATTCTGACTTTTCGTCAAAGAACCATTTTATCCTTACAATGTCCTGGAAAGAAGTGAGCCCAGGCTACTTCAAGCGATTATCAGATGCTCACGAAGAGTTTCTTACGGCCGTAGGCTTTGGCCATGAGCTTGGTCTTGAACATTGGGGAGTCAGCGCAGTCGCTCAATTCGACCACAAGTTACCGGACAGTGATATCGTTCCTTCTCTTAGGCGTGCCTGGAGAGCAATCCGATATTATCATCCTGAAGTGGCAGTAACAATTAAAGACGGCTCTTGGGTTTACGAGGTCCCAGACGATCCTTCTTGCGAAACATGGCTTGAAGAATCGTTTATTGTCGAGCCTACATCAGCAACATCAGAAACTCTGATCGCCGGTCTCGGCATACCTTTCAAACCTACGATCCATTATCTTCCGGGAAGCTCAGAGATCGTGCTCTATGTAAGTCATAAACAAATCGATGCCATTGGAGGCCTGAACATCTTGGCACGGATTTTGGAGCTGATGGCGGAGCCGACCGATCCTACATTCGGTGGCGAGGGACGAAACCTATACCCCAGCTTCGAAGCATTGATTGGCTGCCCCGAACAAAGCACACCAGACACGGAAGCAATTGCTAAAGATGCCTTCTCGACCACCTCTCATCTACCTTCGGTGGGTCTTCCATACAAAGGTGACATGGCTACCTTACCTGGGCGAAGTGGGTGCAAATGCATCACCTTGACAGAAGAAGCCAGTAGAGCGCTTATTCGTGCTTGTAAAGAGAGAGGCATCAGCGTAACGGCTGCTGTTGCTGCCGCAATGGCGATTGTATCATACGAATTGACTCCTTGGCCAGAGGCCAAGTTGAGAAACTACACGCCTCTCATTCCCTTGAATTTACGGCCGCATCTTCCTGTTTCAGAATACAATCCAGCCAATGCCGTCGTTTCATATACAACGGGACTGCTTCCCACCGTTTCTCCTGGGAAAACCTGGGCGGAGTACGCTGCTTCGTTCAGTTCTCAGATCCGCAAAGTTTATAGTAAGGAATTCCTAAACGCTCTGCGGGCCTATGGAAACCTTTGGGCGCCAGCTTTTGCCATGGCACCCCCGCCAGACATCCCGCCTCCCAGTGACACTTGTTTGAGTAGCTTGGGTATCGTCGATCCGTACTTTCAGCGAGTTACTGAAAAAGTAAAGATCAAGTCGGTACGAGTCCAAGTGCAGATGTTGACGCGTCAAGTCACTTTGTATCTGTGGACTTTTGGTGGGCAGTTGAACATTAGTGCGTGCTACAATGAATCGTATCACGATCCCTCGACCATACAAGAGCTGTTAGAGAGGTACAGGGAGGTGCTTGAAAGAAGTCTCAACGTTGAACTCAAGTGACCTTGAGGTTGTTAATCGTCTTTGAGCGTGCTTGTCTGCAAAGTTGTTTTGATGTAGCAGGAGTTTGTCAAACTACCTTCAAGCCCTGTCGAACGTTCTAGTTGAAGTTCTGTAGCATAGTTCTAAAGCCAGTCCTTGCGGAGCCATTGTCTGCTATCTCCAGCACTTCTTGTTGACATTGCCTAGTAAATCGCGTCGCATATCCACCGTGCCACCCTTTCATAAGCTCACCGCCTGGCACAATATTTCACCACTGTGGCCAATTCGCTAACCGCATTTAGCCCCGATGCCCTACCAGGCTTCCATGAGTCAGGGTCCATGCACACGAGCAAGCCATATCTGTAGTTTGAGCGCCGCAATTCTGACACCAAACCCGGCGCGCTGAATTCAACATGTCGATTGACTTTCCCAAGGAGGAGGAGGCGGTCCTGAAATACTGGCGGGAGATTGACGCTTTTCAGAGGCAACTACAACTTTCCCAGGGAAGGAAACCCTACACATTCTACGATGGACCGCCCTTTGCTACGGGCTTGCCCCACTACGGACACCTGCTGGCGTCCACGATTAAGGATATTATTCCGCGATATTGGTCCATGTGAGTGATTGCCGCTGTTTCTTGGGAATATGCACTAAAGTCTCATGCAGGAAAGGCCACCATGTCGAGGTACGCCCACAGAATCGGAAGTAAATGCGGAATAAATACTAAATATTTTCAAAGAGGCGATTTGGTTGGGATACACATGGATTGCCAATCGAGTACGAGATTGATAAAAATCTTGGAATGTCCGGGAGTGATGCTGTGAGGAAGATTGGGCTCGAGAAGTACAATGCAGAGTGCAAGGCCATCGTCATGCGATTTGCGACGGAATGGCGTCAAACTATTGATCGGCTGGGTCGCTGGATCGATTTCGACAATGACTACAAGACCATGAACGCCACTTTTATGGAGTCGGTGTGGTGGGTCTTCAAACAACTTTTCGAGAAGGACAAAGTGTACCGAGGATATCGCGTCATGCCCTACTCCACCGCTTTGAATACACCACTCTCTCAACACGAGGCTCAGCAAAATTACAAAGATACCCAAGACCCTGCTATTGTTGTTTCATTTCCTTTGCGCGACGATCCGCAGACCTGTCTCCTGGCTTGGACCACAACTCCCTGGACTCTTCCCTCCAATCTCGCGCTTGCTACGAACCCCGACTTCGAGTATATCAAGATCCACGACGAAACATCTGGCAAGCACTATGTTCTACTAGAGGCCCTACTTAAGACCTTGTACAAGGATCCTAAGAAAGCCAAGTTCAAAATAGTAGAACGTTTCAGTGGCAAAGATATGCTTGGCTGGCGGTATGAGCCGTTGTTCGACTACTTTTACGAGGAGTTCAAGGACGTGGCTTTCAAAGTCGTGAATGCAGCCTACGTATCGGCCGAAAGTGGCGTTGGTATCGTTCATCAGTCACCCGCATTCGGTGAAGACGATTATCAGGTTGCCATGAAGGCAGGCGTCATTACTGAAAAGCGTTTGCCGCCAAATCCGGTGGATGAAAAAGGTATATTTACCTCTGAAGTTCCGGACTTCCAGGGACAACATGTGAAAGCAGCAGACAGAGCAATCATCAAACACCTAAAAAACGCAGGTCGCTTGGTAGTTGACAGTCAGATCATGCACAGTTATCCCTTCTGCTGGAGATCGGACACTCCACTCATATACCGCGCCGTGCCTGCCTGGTTTGTCAAAGTTACCGAGGTGGTTCCTCAGATGTTAGAGAGCATCGGACAGTCTCACTGGGTCCCCACTTTTGTCAAAGAGAAACGGTTCGCGAGTTGGGTAGCCAATGCTCGGGACTGGAACGTCAGTCGCAACCGATATTGGGGAACTCCTATTCCTCTTTGGGTCAGTAGCGACCTCAAGGAAATCGTATGTGTGGGAAGTATAGAAGAGCTGAAGAAACTTAGTGGTATCCAAGAGGATATCACAGACATACACCGAGACAAGGTTGACAACATCACAATTCCCAGCAAAGAGGGGAGGGGTGAACTAAGACGCATTGAAGAAGTCTTTGACTGCTGGTTTGAGTCTGGGAGTATGCCTTATGCAAGTCAACATTATCCCTTCGAGAATTCGAAGCAGTTCTCCGATGGTTTCCCAGGCGACTTCATTGCTGAGGGCGTCGATCAGACTCGGGGATGGTTCTACACGCTTTGTATCCTGGGAATCCATCTTTTCGGTCACATCCCTTTCAAAAACTGCGTAGTCAATGGTATCGTCCTTGCCGAAGACGGGAAAAAGATGTCCAAGCGATTAAAAAACTACCCTGATCCCGGCCTAGTAATGGAAAAGTATGGTTCTGATGCACTTCGCCTGTACATGATCAACTCACCGGTCGTACGTGCAGAGGAGTTGAGATTCAAGGAGCAAGGAGTCAGAGACATTGTCTCCAAAGTTTTGTTACCTTTGTGGAACTCGTATATGTTCTTCCAGCAACAGGTCGACCTTCTGAAGAAAGTTGAGAGTGTATCTTTCAAGTTTGATCCTAAGGTTGAAGCGTCAAATTCGAACCTGATGGACCGCTGGATCTTAGCATCCTGCCAGTCACTCCTAACATTTGTTAATGAAGAGATGGCTGGCTACCGACTGTGAGTCTTGACAGTCGGATTTGTTCATCGGTGTACTGAACCGTGATACTAGATACACCGTCACTCCCAGATTACTTGGCCTAATTGGTAAGCAAGACGATACGCTTTCATGCAACTGAGATTTGCTAACGCCAGTAGACTCGGTCACAAATTGGTACATCCGATTCAATCGAGGCCGACTGAAAGGAGAAAATGGGATAGACGATACCTTGAAAGCCCTCAATACCCTCTTCGATGTTATTTTCACCTTAGTCCGAGGCCTAGCCCCTTTTATGCCCTTCATTACCGACAACATCTACTTCCGGCTATTACCCTATATACCCAAAGAGATCCAAGCCGAAGACCCTCGATCAGTCCATTTCCTTCCTTTTCCCGAACCTCGAACCGAGCTGTTCGACGACGTCATCGAGCGCCGAGTAGGTCGCATGCAACGCGTGATTGACCTAGGGCGAGTATCACGAGAAAGACGTACCATCAGTCTAAAGACGCCGTTGAAGTCGCTCGTCGTCATACATCCAGACACTGAATATCTCGAGGATATACGAGGTCTGGAGTCCGAGATTTGCAGAGAGCTCAACGTCAGAGACTTGATCACGAGCAGTGACGAGGCAAAATACAATGTACAGTACTCAGCCGATGTCGACTTCCCCACCTTGGGGAAAAAATTCAAGAAGGATGCACAAAAGGTAAAAAAGGCGCTGCCAAAGCTCAGCAGCGGTCAGATCAAGGAATTTCTACACACTGGGGAAATGACTGTTGAGGGCTGCAAGCTAGTCAGAGAGGATCTCATCGTCAAGCGTGGTCTCAAAACGGATGATTCGACCAAGGACCTCGAGACTAACACAGATGATGACGTTCTCATTATTCTAGATGTGAAGAAGTATCCAGAGCTCGAGCAAGAGGGAATCGCAAGAGAGATCCTCAATCGGGTCAACAAGCTCCGGAAAAAGGCAGGACTTGTGCCCACCGACGATGTTAAAATGGAATATAAGATCATCGACGATCCCGACAATATCGGACTGGAGCGGGTCTTTCAGGAGCAGGCAGATATGCTTCAAAAGGCACTCCGGAGACCCATCGACAAGCATGTGTCCACCGAAGTAGCCGGTCAAGTACCAAACGGTATGGTGGACGTTGTGATTAAAGAAGAGGAACAAGAGATCCAAACTGCAACGTTTCTCTTGAGGTTGGTAAAACTCTGAAGTACTTGGTCCGAGGACAAGATCTTGTCAAGTGAAGGACGACCTCAACCCATGTGGGTAGGCTCGTGGTGTCAATTCATTAGATTTACAGGCACAGATATAGAATCTTTGTTTCACAGCGCCATTGAAATGCACATCTCCTGATCGCCATGATTGAAAACCTCAATCCTGTAATTAAACTTCGTAGACGTTCACTGTCACTTTTTCTTGAGCGCAGCCTAAGTGGACAATCAGTGGATTCCAGCTTCGGAGACGCGATTGTCAGATGTTTGGTAGGTACCATATAGCACTCCTTTAACATAAGGAATTCCCGCATGCATTTATCCTTTTTAACGTTATTGAAGTCGGCAATGATGCATTTGCCATATGCCGCGCTCTGTAGATGGATGAGCCTTCAACATTGTAAATTCTATGATGGAACTCACCTGCTCGGGACATTGAGCGACCGCACGAGCAAATTTCTCAATGGGCCGTGTCCGTACTGAGGACATTCTTCGCACTGAATCGTAGGGATAGTTGAAGGTCATGACGGTTTCGTCATATATTTAGAGCTGCTGTGCACGTGCCATCAGTCGCGAAATGGCACGCGTAAATGGAACGCATCGACAACAAAGCAGGACTAAACCTCATTGTTTTCTCACAACATTGCTTCACTTGAGCTACTTTCGTAATGTCTATGTGCCGCGTTGATCTCTTCTGTGCCGGCCCTTATAACCAAATAATTTGCATCGAATCGCTGCCCTTATGGTCGACAGGCGCGTCTGGCAGCGTCCCTTCGAATGCCCGACTCCGCCAATATCGATGAATTGCCTCCCCTCAGTAACCAGGGTAATATGACATCTTTCCCATTAGCCTGTAGCTTGGAATGCTAAACGCTTCTTAACCCAGATGTCAGACTCTTGTACTCTATTATCGACGCAGCGCAAAACTCGCCCGAACCCCCGTTCCGCGCTCTCTTCGCAGCCTATGATCGAGTTCTCGCAGCAAATGGCATTAACCCCGATCATGATCCCGTATACCTCCGCTTCCTCTTGCGCATGGGAGAGGGCGGCGTGCGCAATGGTGACCTCCTCGAACGCTTCCAGGCCTTGCTGGCAAGAATGGGAATTCAGATTGAGATTGCGCCGCAGGGGGAGGCGGTCGAGGAGGTCACGCGGCAATTCGGAAGTGAAGACGCGCCTGATGAGGTTTATGACCAGAGTCCCGAAGCAAAGGTTCTGCCGAAACAGGCGAAGAAACGAACTCGCCGCGTATCATTCAACGATAGTAATTACGAGAACACATTGCGAAGCCGAAATAGCGCAGACCCTCCAACACAGCAATCCCATACGCAGTCATCTCTACAACTGCACGCTCCTCGGGCAGCGACGCAGAGGGCAAACCATAGCCAATCCAAAGCCGCGCATCACCCGGCTCATCCAAGATTACTGGAGCAACATCCGGTACGGGGCCGGATGAAGTCTCACAATATTGAAGGTGTTCCTCAAATTAATCAGCCAGTTCCTCGATCACAGTCATTTCCAAGTGGTCCGAGTTTCGGCGGTGCTCAGACTGAGCAGCATTTGCAAAAGCATGGGCGATCAGCATCCATTTCCTCCCACGAGGCGCATGGCTCCCAAGGATCAGGATATAATTCAGACGCGTCACTGGATTACAACAGGTCGGCGCGACGCGGGAAGGCACCTCCAAAATACATTTATCGTCTATCAGACACTCGGATGCTCTCCGACGCTGAAATATTCCTGGCTCACTCCAGATCCTTTTTTTTACGGAACTTGCTCCGTCGATGGCGCGATTCGGCAGCAAAACTACACAAAGAACGCAAATCGTTGGAAGAGCGGGCAAGAAGGTACGATTCCGATATCTTGCTGTGCGAGGGCTTTCATCAATGGCGAAATGGTCTGGTTGAAAAGCGGCAAGAAGCAGAAACAGAGAGATTCTTCGGTCACCTCGAACGGCGAGCAGGCAAAGCGCGCAACTTGTTCCTGCTCACGAAAGCTTTCACCCACTGGGCACAATGCGCGTCAGAGGAGGTTGCCAGAACTTCGGTTGCTCGCCGACATATTGCACGCACGAAATATTTCAATGCATGGAAGGACATCACCGTAGTCAACGAGCTCAAAGTCCGACGGCAAGGCTTGCGCAAATTCATGAGTATCTGGCGACAGCGAACCGCGAAAGCACTCAACGACGAAGACCTTGCAACTGCGTGGCGTGAGGAACGTCTAGTAAACCGCATTGGTTGGTATTGGTGGCGTCTCTTGCTCGAGCGAATTGCTCCTGAACTGCACCTAAGGTTCATCAAACGGCGATATTTCTACAAGTGGCGTGCCCTCGCGCAAGAGAGAAATCGCCAAGATATTCAAGCGGAATCTACGCACTGCGATTCGCTACGAAGAAGGGGCCTTTTATTCTGGAAAAGTCGCGTGGCGAAGCTTCAAGAACGCGCTTCTACCACAGTACAAGCCTACGAAAAAGGGTTGGGCATGGCCTGCCTGGCTACCCTCCGGAAGCAAGCAAGCCTGATGCCGCTTGCACTACAGACATATCAGGCCGTCGACAGTCGAGTTGCTCGAACCGCTCTGATCCTCTGGCAAGATCGATCGCGCAATGAACAGCAAGCGGTAAGCATCTCGCGCCAGCGGCTTATGCGCAACACTTGGACACTCTGGAACGACCGGTTGCGCTGTAATATTCTCAAACGGACACTTGATGATCATGCGCTTATGAGTGCGATGCTTCGTTGGATGTTGGCCGAGCGATGTGCTCTATACTGGCGTTTAGCGAAGATTAAACAACGTCGCTCACTCTTCGTGAAGTGGAAAGCAAAGGCAGTTGATGACTCGCGCCGACTTGAAACGGCGCGTGTAACAGCCCAACAGAGTCAGAACAAGAGACTTGTGACATTTGCTTTGGTGAAATGGCATGGCGAATCACGACGCATTCAGGATATGTACCAACAGGCATCGGCGCTTTCGAGATCTCATACCCTTAAACGATTCTTGACCGCTTGGCGCGAAAAAATCGACAAGGTCAACATGCTCTCAGAGATGTGCGAATCTGCACGGTTTTATGTTTTAGCCAAATCCTCTATCTCGCATTGGCGCTCTGCCACATCAAACATGAAGCGTAAGCGGAGGCGGGAAGCTTATGCGACCATTCGACGGAGGACGAAACTGCGGCTTGCTCAGAGGCTTCTCCAAGACTGGCGAGGCAAAGCAGCAGAAATCAGAGATTGGCAGATCCAGGCCGAAGGACAGCGTCATCAGGCCATTATAAGCACCGTTCGCAAGAACCTACAAGCATGGCGAAGTAAAACATCGACAATCGAGCATTCAACCCATCAAGCTAAAGAGATGCGGTCCGGCAAGATCTTGGCGCTAGGTCTTGATACTTGGAAGGGAAAATTGCAAACGCTCAACGAGATGGAAGTCACGGCCGATGCGTATTACGCAGATGCCGTCGATACCACTGCAACGAACGCATTGAAGAAATGGGGGATGAAAGTCTTCCAACTCCGCCGCATGGACGAAAGCAGCAAAGCACTATGGGTCAGAAATCAGGAACGACGCAGGATGGGAATGCTACGCTACTGGATCGAACGTGCCATCGCCCGGCACAACCACCTTCCTGAGCCCATTCAAGGACACGAAACCCAAGACCCCGACTCAGGCATCCCCAATCTCTTCCGCAGCCTCCGCCTTGGCCCTGCTGCACCGCCCCAATCCCCACCTCACGGCCGACTCCTTGCGAGCTCCGTCATCGACACCACCGGGCACCCGCTCTCCCCCTCCGCCACCGCTCGCGCGGAGAATTGGACTGCCTTCGACGACGCCGACCGTGCAGGCGACTTCGGCCCATTCATCGCAGCCGCGACGACAGGCCCTGCCAGCGCGGACCGACCGGTCAATCTCGGTCTGGTGCCCTTTTCCGACCGACCGCAGCTCACGACGCCGCTGCCCGGCTACCTCCGCAGCCCGTCGAAGCGGCGGGCACGCTTCCGCGGCGGCCTGCCGCTCCTGGCGGGAATCAGTAGTGGTGGCGGTGCCGTCAGCGCCGGGGCGAGTCATACCCCGGCGGGGACGCCGCGAGTGGTGTTTCGGGCGCCGCTGACGCCGGTAGGGCGAGAGAAGGGGGCGGCAGTAGCGATGACGGAAAGGGGAGTGACGCCGTTTGCGAGCAAGTTGAGGGGAGTATATGAGGGGGGAAAGATTCCAAGGCGGGTCGTGGAGGTGGAAGAGGAGGTGGTTGGGGTTAGCGAGGGGACATTCGCGGATATTGGTGGGGATGGGGAAAGAAGGGCGGAGGGAGAAGAGTGAGCATTTTGTCGCGGTTGGGGATCGGCTGGATTAAAAGTTGGATACGCTTTTCTCCTTGGACTTAGGAGGGATTTGCGGGGTTTTTGCATATGATGAGTTAACGGTCTTGGATTGTAGCGTGCTTGCCTTCGTGGCTATGCTTGTTTGGAGGGAAGGTTCCTGTATGAGGACGAGCTATGATCGATGATACGAAACTGACGGCGGATTTGTCATTGTCTACATGACCCCATTTAACTCCTCGTTCCAACGGTGCGCAGTTCAAATGCGATTGGCGAATAAAAATCCCCTCCTTACGCATCAACCTGCAGCGTGATTCCCGGACATTCTTTCTCAGCGATTGCTGCAAACTCATCCCAAATTCTCTGCCCAAGCCGTTTGCCTTCTTCGCTGCGTACTAGTGGCGAAGGGTCTGCGATGTGGTCATCTGCGATATATTCTCCCGTACTCTCTTCCCCAACCAAACCCGCTGCGTTCACGAGGGTTCGACTGCCCACTTCTAACTTGCGACCCAGGAGCGTTTTGAAAACGACTGGCGCCACGCCCATATCCTTGACCTGAAGCAAGTGTTAGCAACCGAGCCGTACATGGAATGCAAGAAAACGTACCAAATCTGTCTTGCATAGACCGGGCGTTACGCAATTGATCACAACAGGATACTGATATCGGTCTTTAATGAGAGTCCTTGTGAGGTGGCGGAGGATTAGGATCTGCAGAAGCTTGGAAACATTGTATCGGTCCATCATATCAGCGCTTTTCTCATCATCGAGCGCAACGAAGATTTGCGGGCTCGCCTTCTGCGGCAGTGTCGTCCAGTGATGGACCTCGGAAGTCACAATGGTCAAGAATGGCTTGGTCCCGGTCTTGGCCGCCGATTTCCGCATGGTGGGTAGCAGGAGCAGAGCCAGCATGAACGTGGAAATGACATTGACCGTGATGTGACTCTCGTGCCGTTCGGCCAGCACGAAGGTGCCTTGAGCGATGCCTGCATTTTCTACGCAGACGTCGAGGCGTGGGAGAGCTTCGGCTCGTTTGGCGAATTTCTTGACGCTTTCGTAGGAGGAAAGGTTGAGTTCCCACACTTGGATCACGCCCTTGCGGCCTGTGGACTGTTCAATGTCTTCCTTGGCTGCATTTCCCTTACTCAGGGTGCGGCATGCAATGATGACAGTACTGGCCCCAAGGCGGACGAAATGGCGGGTGGCCTCTTGACCCAACCCAGCGTTGGCGCCTGTGACTATGATTGTCTTTCCTGCGTACGATAACGAGGGATGTTGGGGGGTATAGAGAAGCTGAGATTTCAGAAAGGAAGGGAAACTCGCCATGGCGGATCAAGCAGGAAGGAAGAGAGGCATAGTATTTCCAATGCTCCTCAAGTGGATGAAGGGAGTCGCAAGCGTCAATCTTGGAACAAGTCCTGGCAGCGTACCTCCGCGTGTGCCCAGAGGCTGAACTAACAAATATATACGGAGTTCCGTCATGCCTGTTGGGTTGGTGGAATGTTGCTGTGGAACTCTGGATGCAGGCAACCGAGAAGTCGGCCACTTCTCCCGTCAGTGCTCATTTGCGGCTGGCTGAACCACGCATCAGCTTGCACCACTCACTCCTCACCATTTCCTAAGCGACTGTATCATGGAGCTGATAAATGAGTCGGCTTCAACGTAGGAGCTCCGATCGCAGGCTCGCAACACTGCTCTGTCGTGTTTATTGGATCATCACCTCACTGCAAGGCTATCGTGTAAGATTTTGTGCGTCAAGACCAAGGTAATGAGTATTTAGGTAGCTATTTGGCAATGGATATCGCTGCTCAAACTCCTTTTGATTGCATGTCGATATATCAGAACCATTCTCAATAACTTCCTCGGCATCATACCCGTCAATATGGTGTCTTTTGCAACTCTACAGGTCATCAATCTATTCCAGACAATTTTCATTTTTGGCTACACTACTACTCTAGCCTTTGTGTCGATCTCCGTCATCCTGCTCTCCCCTTCGCCCATCCTCGCCATCCGTCAGTGGCATTTACAATTCAACAGAAGCCGCAAGACCGCCACGACTCTCTCCGCAACCTCTCTCATTCTCTCCATCGTGCTCGCCTACGAAGCTACTGCAACTGATGCCCGAACAACGTCAACCCAATGCGTTCTGTACATCTTGTCCAGCGTCCTGAACTTTACCATTTTCCCCTTCACCTTGTACTTCATGAACCCACTGAATAATATATTGGACGCAAAGTACCGATCGCAGTTACAACTGCACTATGCCGATCTCCCAGAGAAGGATGCGGGCATGCAGACTGCTCGTGATCATGAGAAGATTGCCAACGTAAGCTATCATTGCATTTTTTGGTTGAGAGGTTGAGAGGCAAGCACTAACCACATGTGTAGTGGGGCTGGTATCATTGGATCCGTGTAGCAATCTATGGATCAGTCGCCGGGATCAATGCAGCTGCGGTGCTGCTCCAGCTGTGAAGAGTAAATCGTCGCGTGACATGGACGAAACATCGAAGCACATAAAGTCTTAGTGTTCGATCTGATATTCTGGAGAAAGAGTCGGCCGTCAGACGAAAGAGCGCGCTGTTCATGAGTACTGTAGGAAATCGTGTGTGAAAACGTCCTCTCAACATCGTGAAAATGAGATTCTTTAGGCTCTTGCTTCTTCGATGTCTCTTAAAAATTGTCAATCTCCTTTGTCAATAGAACGATAAATTGAAGTCAAGAACAAACTCCTAATTTTATGTGAGTCAGTATTGATCTGGCGGATCTACCAAACACATTAGTGGCACCTTACTCGATCCCATCCACAGCGACAAGGTGGGTATCGGTATACCGCCGCACGCCCTAGTTCTGCAAAAAATCTTTAAAGGCGCGAATGCCGCAAGTCGATCACAACTCAGGCTCGACGAACAACTGTTCGTGTTGCCTTACGTAGTATTTAGAGTTAGCTTGAGCATATATCTGTAAGCTTCAGAGCTTCGCTCAAGATCTGCTCCTCCTGATGCGACACAGAATGGCACGAAGCAACGACGGCGCAGAAAAAGTTTGTATTGACACATAGTGTTATGTTCCGAGGAAATACACACGCGGCAAATTTGTAGAGAAACCCAACGCCACCAACAAATTGGACCCGGAAGCAGCCTACACAAGTAGGTTAATGTCTGCGAAAGGAGATAGGCTCGGAGCACAACCCTCTGTATTTAGGCATCATAGATTTTCAAAATTCTCGACCTAAAACTGGGGCCAATCAAGCAAACGCGTTGTATTGATTGAAAAGCCCGTGAGGATCGTACTTCTGCTTGAGCAATCGCAATCTCGGGAGCTTGTTCGCCCCATAAATCTGCTGCGGAGTCTCATCCCCCCGAGCATAGTTAACGTAGACATCGCCTTGAGGATTTCCGCAGCCTTGAGTTAGGGTCGAACGGATTTTTCCAGCAAACGCATCAACAGTTTGCTCCAATCCAGGCGTGGTCTGGTTGGTTGGGAGGTTGAACTCGAAGAAGCCGTATGAGACGGCCGAGCGCCAGGGATATGCGGTTGAGTCATCAGGAATCTTGGCAGTGACACCCAGTCCGAATTTTTCGAGAAGCCAAATGCTGTTTCCGCCAATCGCTGGGTTATCGAGAACAAAATCAATGAATTGATTATAAACATCGATGAGAGTAGGGGCATTAATATTGTTGAGTTGGTAGCCCCAGAGGTCTGCCCGTACGCCTTTCTGGCTGGCAAATACGTCGCCCCCAAAGTTTGCAGTGGCCACCAACTTGTTGTATGGGACTTCGGAGATGAAAGCTTGGGTGGGGCCCAGGTCAAGGAAAGCCTTGATAGAAGCATTACCCTGAGCCTCAGTGCCGAAGTAAATGCCACTAACAGTGATCGCAGGCTACAGCAAATGGAATCAGCGGATGCAACCACATCAGCATCTTGAAGAAGACCTACTGTGTTGTTCTTAAGCGAGGGACCAAAGGAGAGGGCAAGCTTGTCATCCTGTGTTTCTTGATAGGTCTGGAGGATCTCCCAGATCGTGCCATTCTGCGCTGCTGGGAAGACCAAGTCGGCGTTGTATACATTTCCGTCGTTGAGCTGATCGTAGATACGATATGTAGCAGATGTTACGATTCCAAAATTTGTACCGGCGCCTCGAAGACCCCAGAAAAGATCAGAATGCTGAGTTGCAGAAACATTCAGGATTTGGCCTGTTCCGGTGACCATTTCAACAAAAAGAAGAGAGTCAATGAGGAGCCCATGTTCTCCAGTCAATGGCCCGACGCCTGCTCCTGAAGTGACGCCCCACATGCCTGGCGAGGAGGACCCTCCGGTTGCTGTTTTACACGTTAGACAACAAAGCTTGTGGAGTTTTGTGCTTTGACCTACGGATCTGCTTTCCGGCGCTATATAAAGGGTCATAGATGTTGCGAAAGATGGTAGCCCCGCCAATTGTCATGGTGTTGGAAGAGGTATCAACAGAGACATTGACAAAATTGCTAAGGTCAATATCGAGAGCATGTTTGACTCCTCCCAGACTCACAGAATATCCATGGCCACCGCCAGTTGCCAGGATAGGAACTCTATTTTGTGTTGCATATCTGACGATCAACTGAATGTCTTGGGCTGTGCTGGGCTTTGCGGCAACGGAAAAGCTGGGGTTGGCATTATCATAGATGGTCCACCTTTGAGTAAAGTCTGAGGTGTATGAAGAGCTATTTGTCAGAACGACGTCTGCTCTTTTGGAAAGGAGTCTCGACAAGTCAGTCTGAATTTGTTCTGGAGTTCTGGCTAAAGAGAGCTGTGCAGCGAGCGACAGAAAACAGAAAGCAAGGGCGAGAGACATTACGAAGAGAATTTGATGAGCAAACGTATATTTGTAGAGGCAAATGCTGAAGAACTGCACCCAGATAGCTTGAGGATCCCATGAATTTATAGATTTCATGATGGCCCCCTCCATCACTGGAACCATGAGTCTGTCCGGGCTCGCCTATTCCAACGAGCGGAAGGATCGTATCAGCCATTGAGGCCGCCTCGCTGCCCATGCACCGCGGCATCTTCTGGCATAAAGTGAACTGAGAGAGCTGTTGGGTGGCGATCCAATGGAACGAGTAGACTCTTCAAAAGCAACAAAAGATAGCGGCTGTAGTGCGGTAGACTATGTCGTGTACATGTTTATCGCGCGTGGCAGGCACCAAGTTGTCTCGACACCAGCTAATCTACGCACAGGAACCGCAGTCGTGGAACGCTACGTGCGCCGCAAGGTTTCTTTTGGCAACAAGTGGTTTCCATTTGCCGTGTTTTTTTAAAATGTTTGACGCAGAGCTTTGGCAAGTAAATCTCCTTTCGCCCGCTAGAATCATATTATGGCTGGTAATTTGTGGTCTGATCGTTCGGAGGTATGCAAAAGTTCTCTCCATTTTCTGCAAACATCATTTAAAGGGTCTATTGGACGATCTCGCTCGGTGCCTCGGCAAATTACGTCCAGTCTGGTTGAGAACTTGATACGTAGGTCTGTTGGGCAGATCAAAGAGTCTCTAGGATGTGCCGAGACAATGACATATCGCGAAGACGGGAGCTTCGCAGTCAGTGCGGCTGAGGACTGAGCCGTTAAAAGCCTTCCAACATGGTTCAAGGTCAGGAGGTCAAACTGTGTTTGGCCCACACTCCGCTATTTGAGAGTATTTTCAGAGCAAGGCGCAAGAGACGTAAAGTTGTTGGGAGGCGACAGCCCAAAGGCTTGTCAGCGATCAGCTCAAATCATAGCAAACCAGATTAGTCCGATGCAATTTCCCCAAGGTCAACTTGAAGAGCAGTCCTAAAGTCAAGGGCCTCTACAAGAGCCTACATAGCTACGGTAGTAGCTAGAAGCCCTCTCATCTCGCTATGATATTCTGGTCCTAGTCTACATCATAGACCAGAAGACACGATGGTACAGGCCTGTAGGTAAGGCTGACGGAGCTGCTTCATGCCGTGTGGAAATTCTGGGACCATCGGAAGATAGGGCGGAGTAGCGAAGTACACCACTGCGTTGTGAATGAGTGATAGCTGAGGCTCTACCTCAGGTAGGCAAAAATGGGTTGTTGACTGTGTGGCGTCGGAGCTATGTGTGGCTGCATGGGACGGTTATGTTTTCTTCCAGGCTAAAGTGGCCCTGAATCGCGGACCTCCGTCAAGATTGTAATTATGGGGCCCCTTCAACACCAAAGCGGACTATCCACGCCATTTTCTTTGAGCACATTCTCTAGTTCGCGGTCCGGCGAGCTAATCCTCCAAAGAAGAGTAGCCTGGTTCCCTTATCGCGAAAGCTTAGATTTCTCCAGACTCCATGGCCCGGATCTCCGCGTTTCAACGTTTCAACCCTGGGTATACTCCCCCTGTCGAGACCCTGCACATACAGCGTTTGGCGTTCATGAGGACAATACTGTATACAGATCAAGATAACTTCACGGCAAGAGGCTTCTCAAATATGACACGGCAAGACGCCGAGTGAGATGTAGGCTCGGAGTTCGCTTCTGAACAACCACGGCAGGTCAAATATATTTAGTATTCGAACAAGGCCTATCTTGCGAAGTTGATCTATTCTCCGAGTGTTTCACCCAACATCACAGCAGAATATAATATGGATGTAGCAATAATGGACCCATTGTCGTTGCCACGCATGATCATCCTGCTCTCTATCTTTGGTATTTTATGTGGCACTATTTACCTAGTTGCAGCTCGCATATTCCAAAAGAGACCAAAGTATAAGACGCTCCCTGGTCCGAAAGGTGGCTTATACGCATGCTCAAAGCTGATTGAGGCTAATTGTGTTGTCCAGGTATACCGTGGGTAGGACCTATCCACCAGCTTCCATCCGTGAATGTTTATCAAAGGTTCAAAGAATGGGTCAGCAGTAGCACCTTGTCTATGTCAGAGTTGGTACCTGACAGATCCTTTTAGCATGATCAGTATGGTCCCATCTACCAGCTGACGTTGTTCGGTACAACGCATGTTCGTATCAACAACGAGCAGATAGCTCAAGAGATATTGGCCAGGAGGGGGGCAATTTACTCCAATCGTGCTCCTACACCCAATATCCCGGGCTCCAAGACAAATGCGGAGTACCTTCCATTATTAGATAATAATGGTGAGTTGCACCTCACTATTCTGCTCCTATATCTCGAGCAATCATTACATGACTAATGTATGAGCAAAATAGAGGCACTGACGAGACACCGAAAATTCGCTCATCAATGTCTGTCAAGAACATACAACTTTGATATGTACGGTTATACACACCTCGAGGTCAAGCGGATGATGTACCTGCTGAACAGGGATAATCGAAACTATCCCAGACTGGCTGAAGAATTCACGCACCGAATTGCGGCGCGCCTTGCCTGGGAAGATGCCACGCTGAGCAAAAGATTGAACAAAAGTTCACGCGGTCTTCTTCAAGCAATATCGCCAAGCGGTGAAATGCCCAACAAGGTGCCGGTCATCATGATGCTCCCGAACGTTCTTAACCCCTGGTATTGGAAGGAAAAGAAACGTCACGCAACCCAAGCAGAATTCTGGGAGGGTGCGATGCAGGCAGTAAAGGACAAGATGGAGTCTGGCATCGATGGCCATTCTTGGTCCAGAAGCTTTCTCAAAGACAAGGAGCGTCTCAAATTTCCTCAGGGGGGGCCCAACGAGCACGAAGGTGCTTTTTCTGTCGGCATGTTGGCTATCACTGCTTCCCTGCCAATGTCGTCGCCGATCCAAACTTACTTCTTAGCCATGTGCCATTATCCGCATTGGCAAAAGAGACTTCAACAAGAGATCGACGAGGTCTGCGGTCCGGATCGTCTCCCTACGTGGGACGATGCTCCGAAACTGCCCGTTCTCAGATCAATCGGCAAGGAGATCGTACGCTGGAGACCACCTGTCCCGACCGGAGTGCCTCACGAAGCCGAACGAGACGATGTTTTCGACGGATATTTGATCAAAAAGGGTACCCTCGTGCATCCAACTGAATGGGCTCGCCGAAGCGACGAGAGCCTCTACCCTAATCCTGAAGAGTTCAATCCTGATCGATATTTGGACCCAAAGTATCCGACATACCAAGAGCCTCTTACGAAATACCCCAACGTCATCAATCATCATGTCTTTGGATACGGCCGCCGCAATTGCTTGGGTATGGAAATCGTCGACTATCAATTGGTGACAGTATTGGGATCGTTGGCTTATGCTTTTGACGTTACGAAAAAGAAGAATAAATTGGGAATTGGTACGTTTCATCAGCCAGAGCAATAAGGTGCAGGCATCGAAAGTTGGCTAACCAAATTCCTACAGATATTCCGGTCCATTTTTCTGATTGGACGGATCTACTTATTACGAGACCTGAGCCATTTGTTTTTGACATCAAACCAAGAGATGCTCACAAGGCGAAGATGGTTCAGACTATGTTTGAGGAAGCTGTTCAGCAGAGTCCCGATATTGCGATCTGAAGTTCGAAGCTAAGGCGTAATTTACAACTGAAGGCGGCGAAATCTGTTTTGGGCGAACGTGCGAGCAATTATCTATGTTACAATTGGACAATAACGCGAAGAGTTTACGTAGCGAGTTGTGGTTAAAGACTATGCTGTTAGCATATTGATACAAGTTGAAACTCTGATAAGAGATGAACTCATGAACTCAGGAGCTCTCTTTATTGTAGACTTTGGCGTGCTTGTTTTGACCAAAGGTCTGCCTACCTAACCTAAGTACCTACCTATAGACTGTCAATTCCATAAAATGTGTTTTTCACCGTTCTGGAGGTTGACTGGGAGGTATCTACTGTATACTGGTATCTACTTTGCATCTACCTCATTTCAAAAGAGGCCCAGCAGCGGGGCTCGGCAAACGGCTGGTAACTAGAACATCTGCTTGTAGGAATTGCTCTACCTCCGGTTCGAATACGCGCTAGCTGCACTGCTTCATCTCGTGAGACAGGAACCATGCGGACAAATATCTGCGGACGATGGTTAACAAACACAGCATCCGCGCCAACAAGAGTCCACCGTACACGGCGGAGGCCCGAGGTTGGCGCTACGGAGCTCCAGTAGCGTTTCTAGCCATCGACTCGCCTTCTCGCTCTGGAGTCAAGGCGTTCTCTGCACATGACAAAAATAGCTCACACAAGCCGGAATGCAAATTTTCGATCACAAACAGATTCCAAGCCAAGAGCTGTGTGCCGCCATTTGGACACCCCGAAGCAAGGGACACATAAGTAGCCTGATACATGATAACCACTCCCTTAAACAGCTCGTATATCCATCCCACTCGCGTTAGTCATGGCTTCAGAAGAAGCCGGATCTCTCAGAGACGTCTCCTCACAAGATCTGCCTACCCAAGATGGACAATACGAGAAAACTTTATCTTCAAGCGACCAGCAATTGCCTGTCACCCAACATCCAGAAACTGCCGATGAACAACCTCCGATCGTGCTCTCGAAAACAAGATTTGTGCTTACTCTCGTAGGGCTTGTGCTAGCGACGTTCCTCGTGTGTACCTGCAACAAGACTTCAAGATTGAACCTCAACTGATATGGCTAGGCATCGCTCGACTTTGTCAGTGACTATCTGTAAATCATACTGATAACCGTGTCCTGACAGTCTGCATAGACAATCATATCCACAGCAATCCCTGCCATCACCGATGAGTTCAACAGTCTCCAAGACATCGGATGGTATGGCGCTGCATTCTTCATCACGACCTCCGCTACGCAGGCGCTCTGGGGTAAGGTCTACACTTTCTTCCAACTAAAATGGGCCTACCTTGCCGCCATCGCCATTTTCGAGATTGGCAGTCTCATATGCGGTGAGTCGAAACAGCAAGTCAAATATCAAAAGCTTTCTCATACAGCTACGTAGGCGTTGCCCCAAAGTCCCTAGCCCTCATCATCGGACGCGCTATCTGCGGAGTGGGAGCGGCTGGCCTTTTTGCTGGCGCGTATACGATCGTGGCAGTCACAGTGACTCCTTCCCAACGGCCCAAGTACACTGGCTTGATGGGAGCCGCTTATGGTGTGGCTAGCGTCGTGGGACCACTTATCGGAGGAGCCTTCACGAGCCACGTGTCTTGGAGATGGTGGTATGTGAGGCATTCGAGCTGCTGCGAGAAAAACCTGCTTACAGGAACGACAGCTTCTATATCAATCTGCCGATCGGAGCACTGTCTACAGCATTCGTTGTCTTCTTTCTCGTAAACCAGGCACCTAAGGCCCGCCCAACGTGGCGTCAAATGCTCATCCAAATGGACATAATAGGCTTGGTCTTAATTGTTGGAGCCATGGTCTGCTATGTCCTTGCACTACAGTGGGGAGGCATTTCGAAGGCCTGGAAGAGCGCGGACGTTGTTGGGTGTCTGGTAGGATTTGGCGTGATCCTCATCGCATTTGGCGTGGTCGAATGGTATCAAGAAGATAATGCGATGCTCCCTAGTCGTATCATCCGTCGGCGTACCGTCTGGGCCAGCATTATCTTTAATTTCATGTAAGCCCTTGCCCCTGAAGCATCCTTCACCCTGACCAATGCTTACCTTCTACAGGATCAACTCTGCGTTCTTGCTCACGTTCTACTATTTGCCGATCTACTTCCGTAAGTCGTCCTTGCAGTGGCTCGCGTAATGCGATGAGAACAATTCTGACTTTTGCAGAGTCCGTTCAAGGTGTCTCGGCTGCGGCGAGTGGCATTCGCACTGTCCCGTATATCCTCGCAGTCAGTAAGTGATGTCTCCGAGACGCTCGTGAACATTTCAGTCACTTACTCTAATAGCGCTCTCTGTTATAGTCACGGGTCAGGTAATTTCCAAGACTGGTTATGCTTGGCCGTGGGTATTCGCCGGGGCAATCTTTACAGCAGTTGGTTCGGGACTCATGTATACATTCAAGATCAACTCGTCAGCTGGGACGTGGATCGGATTTCAAGTAGGTATTGCTGTCCATTGGAGAACGACGACTAATGTCTATTACTCTTCAAGATTGTCGGCGGAATGGGCGTTGGAATGAGCTTCCAAGTGCCCGTCATGACAACGCAAGCCACGACGAGAGAGTCCGATGTGGCGCTAGCATCAGCGACGGTCCTTTGTATGTCTGATCGCCATTTTCCGTGATTAGATATTGCCAGCATTTGCTGATGCCCTGTGTTTAGTCGTTCAAGCTCTCGGGGGCGCCTTCGGCGTTCCCGCTGCCCAAGCCGCCTTTCAGAACACGCTTCTCAAACAGTTACCCATCACAGCACCACACGTCAATCCATACACCATTCTCAATGCGGGAGCTACGGGCCTCAAGAACATCGTTCCGGCAGACTCCATGGAAGGGGTACTGGAGGCCTATGTAGCAGGTTTCAGAGAAACGTTGATTGTTGCAATTGCTTTTTGCGGAGCAACATTCATTAGTGCGTTCGCTTTCAGGTTGACAAATATCCAGAAGATCAGAATTGCCGAAGGTCAGAGTGGATGACGTGGATTTTGTAACTATCTCTGCATCATTTCCGTTTGCTATAGCAACCAGGCACTAAGATGGTAGACGCCGAAATAGCAATCGATGGCTGGGAGCCAGCTGCCACTGAATGGGAGTTATGCTATACATAAACAAGCAAGCGAATTCGATACCTGATACTTATTTAGATGGGGACACTTGACATTTGTTGAAATTGATATAGCAATTTCATAAAATACTAAATATGAGGTAGCAGCAGGCTGAGGTCGCGCACTGTACTGAAGGAATCGCCAGACCAGGGTCTATACCTGGATCACACCTCAGCTCCATAGATATGCATGACATTGTAGATATCCTTCGAATTATTGAGTAGCTCATGATAGTAGGTTGCTGTTGCATAAATGCGAGCGAGCTAGTGGAATGCTAAAGCCATTAATCCGTTGACGTGGTCTGACACAGACTGCAAGAGAGGGGTGTCTATCCTGCTGTTCTCTAGGTAGTAAGAACTCGGACTCGCTTTTGGGCAACGGCGTCAAAAGCTCGTCGACACCCCGGGCTGCATGTACCAAGATAAAGCTTCATGCAGACTCTTGCAGAGTTGATAAGGCAATCTCGCACAGGCCACATTTACCGGTATGCGCCTGATTTGCTTCAGAACTTCAGAAGTGACCGTTTCCGGCGCAGACGCTTGCGTCATGATGTCATGCAAACGCCAAGCGAGAATCTGGGGGAAGATATATGGACTCTGCTGAGGTGAGACTGTTTTGCTTTTAGACTGTGGCTGACTGCTGTTTGTCCCACTACATCAAAATTCACCCAAAGTTTGTAGAATAATCAGGCTTGTAGATATCCACGAAGTCTGTCATTACGCCTGTTTAAAGACCGCCAGACCAGGCAATGAAAGAACTGGCCTTCAATGAGCGTCACGTGATATCAAATTTCTTCTTTTATCAGCTTGGACTCAGTCGTGGACTGCTACGGCTTGCGGCCCCGCTCCGGCAATCATCTATCCTATCTCGCGTGGCTTGTGGGATAACGACGAATTCAGCCAGTGAAACAGATGGCTGGTTATGCAAGACCCCTGGCCTAGCAATCTTCGATTTTGTCAAATTATCGGGTACGTACAGCAACAGGCAGCCAGCTGAAAGAACGGGCATCTTCCCGCCCCAGCATATCAACTCAGTGGAGCTTTAATCAGGTACTTCTTCATTCAATCCTTAGCTAACGATACATGCCCTTGTCATTTACCTGCCTTCCTAGTGAGGAAACTCGACCTCTAATTCCATCAAGACGATGTTATCTTAAGTATGTGCTTGTATAGCATCTTCTGGGATCCAGTTGTGAATTTCCAAGGGTCGAAATCTCTAATCTCCGATCTACTTTTAGTTGACAGCAATCAATCCACACTTGTCCGCAAAAGATCGTCTTACTATCCCTTTTGCGCCTACCTTAAATTTGCAATCTAGAGCACAGATCCTTTTTTTGTTTTTTGGTGCCCGAGCCTCTGGAATGGGGGATCCAATCGCATGTGTCCGGTGCGCCATCTCAAAGACACGATGTGATAGAAAAGTCAGTGCCCAAATAGCTGCCAAACTGCGAATCTATCTCCAGCCCTAGTCCCTTCATTCCTAAAATATTCTGTCCGGCATCTCACATTTCATTCGCAGGTCCCATGCTCGCAATGCGTCTTGAAAGGCCACGACTGCCATCCTCGGCGGTCTTCGCGGAGACCTCGGGCGCCGCGGCGGCAATCATCACGGAGCCAAGGATCGCAAGCTCAAGGAGCTATTTCTAGACCTGAGATAGATAGTTTTGGCGCTCCAAGAGAGACTGCAGATGTCGCTGACTTCAATGCTCATTATCAGAGCGCTGAACCGGCCGCTGAACATGATTTTTTCGATCTCCCTGATCCCAGTTTTCTCCAGCAACCGATGATTCTTAATGACTCATTACATTTTGCGGATGGCCAAACCGGCCTCCATGGACTTCATCAGCATATCGGCGGCGGCAGGCCGCTCTACGCTGGGAGCGGAAGCAACAACGAGCTACCCGAAGTTGACACTGTATTTGATGCCCTCAATCCTTCAACCTGGTCAGTCTCAGACAGTGGAAACCGGCTACCAATCTCTCAAGAGCCCATGCCATTGACAGCCAGCATGCCATCATTGCCTTTTCAACCAAATCAGCGTTCCCAAACGGATTCGCCGGCAACATTGTCGGCAATGAACCATCCGAAGCCCTGGCCACCGCTACTTACACCGGTTGACAATACGTTTTCATCGGTACACGAACAGGAGCCAGTCTTTGATGACTCTAGCTCTGACCGAATGACTTCAAATGATGCCGCAAATTCGCGGGGTGTCCTCGAAGACATGGCAGACCTCCTTGCTCATCCCGGTTCATGGCAGAGCTTTGTTTGTGAGTGTCAGGATGTTGAAAGTATCAACCACGGGATGTAAGTTGACCTTCTTCTCCAGGCACACAAAGCGATAGCAGCCAGGTCTTGCCAAAAGGTGCGAGAGATCGCTTAGTTGCATCTGTACAGTTGTTGTTGTACCGAGCAATGCATAACAGACCAACGCCCTCAATACATGATATCAACAACGGCGCGGTGTCCAACAAGGGCCTCTTTGGACCTCTTGTAGTGTTGCCTCCCTCAAATATCCTGGCTCACTTTGTAGAACTTTACGCTGGGTGTGTCAATATAGTACAACCGTATCTTGGCCTGGCTGGGGCGCCACAAGTCAAGGTCCAACATATATTGCAGGTCAATATTGCAGACGTGGGAATACTGCTCGTTATCCTCCTGATTACTCAAGGAGCCATGCTCACGGATCATAGCCATTCCTTAATTCTGGCGGACGGATTAACTGAGATCTGCCGACTAGCCTTGGATGATGTCTTGGAAAGTAGGACAATGTCAGACCCGATGGTCGGAGGAAATGCCCTGCAACTACTGACGATCTGTGCTTGGAGCGGCAAAGATTCCTTTACTTCGGTAGGCCCCCTTTGATAAATGATTGAGGGGACACTGCTGAATACAATGTACAGTTTGCACTGTCCAAAAGAGCACAGTATCTGAATGTGAGACAATAGATGCTGATTCACTGACAATGCTAACGTAACCAGATGCTCGGACCAGCAGGTTTGTTGCAGCCACGATCAAGTTCAAGAAACAAAGAGCTTCAAGCACAAAAACTCGACCCATGCGAAGCATGGAAATCGTGGAAAGAAAGCGAGCAGCAAAACAGGCATGTGTTTGCAGTCCCTTGGTTCAACTTCAGTCACTAATAGAGCAGCAGATTAGTCTATGCTTGGGTCTACGTTGACCTGGTAATGAGCCTGCTCCATGACCTGCCGCCAATACTATCCATCAACGATCTCCATGTCGCGCTGCCTCATGACAATGATCTGTGGCATGCCGGGTCCTCTACTGCATGGCTTGAGCTTTACCAAGCGAGTAGTACTTTTGCGCAAGGAGTCTTGCCATCATTGAAAGATCTGTTTCGGAGCTTCATACAAGGCCATTTGACGCATAAGCGCAATCTTCCTTTTCATCATCTGCGCCTCCTCTTACATCCCCTACAGGCAATGGTCTTCGAACAACAGCAGACTCTACGTGTCTTTGGCGTCGACAAAGCAGCGAACGGAAGTCCAGCCTTTCCAAGAGCTCAAGCCTCTGAGCGCCTGAAGGAAACGCAAAATCTACTGGAGCAGATGTCGTTTGTCCTGACAAGGAACTCAGAGGCAGATGACAACACCGATCAGCAGGAATTCCGTTCAACGGTCTACGTCAGCATGATCATACTTCATCTGATTAGCCTGAACATCTATACGAGCATTTCTGAAATCAAAAATGTTGCCGAAGGAGAACCACCAACATCAGTAGCGGAACGCACAAAACTGTGGGGACGGGTGCGATACAGTGAGAGTGAACATTCTATCCTTTTCCACGCGGGTCAAGTTTTTCGGATTCTTGAGGAATTGCTTGAGACCGTAAGACTGCCGTGGTGGCCCATTGCTGCTTACCGGGCGACTTTAGCTTGCTGGTCGCTCAGCCTACCGGACAAGATACCGGATGAGGACCAACCAGAAGTTAGCATCAACACTCTGCTTCCAGATGACCAGGACTTGATCCGCTATCGGAACGAGCAGATAGGTACTGCAGTTATGACCCTTCCTGATGGTAGATGCATGGCAGTCTTGGAAGGCGAGAATAGTTTACACTACTGCATTAGCTTGTTAAGGAATCACCGCACACGTCTGGTACGAAACACGCAGGCAAAGTTGGTGCGCCTTGTGAATAGATGGAGCATTTGATGGTGACGAGCCAGATTGCTCCCGAATGGGTTGTGCAGTGCTCCTTACAGTTGTTCTCGCTGGGAACACGTATGGACGGTTAAAGGATGGATACTCCATAATATGCAGCAGCGTGGACTGACAAGCGAGCAAAATGGCGGACGCGAGAACGCTGACCAGAACGGTGCTTTAATGATACCCGATTGAATTGAACATGGAAGTTCATATCGAGTCGACTGCCTAGACGCTCTCTGTCCATCTTCCCATGTTGAGAGGACAAGACATCGCCTCAATGGCAAAGTGGAACGGTTGAAATTGCTTTGGTGTTCAAGTGAGTTTCCACATGCTCGGCGTAGGAAGATGGACATTCCGTAGAAAGAGCCTGCAGCCAATAAAATCAGCAAGTTGCCCTCTGTTTCGTCTGAGGACCATGGTATAGTGATACTCGAGGTTGGAAGCACAGTTTGCAATGACAAAGTGGAGAAATGGTGATTAGTGCAAGCAGTGTATTATGGCAAAAACTTGATAAACACCAGCCTCTGATCAAGTCATGACTAGCAAGCTATCTATACAAGGAAAAGGGAAGCCAAGCGTAGGTTGACTTTTGACCCATGTAACTAAGCATTAGATAGGTCTTTT
This sequence comes from Bathelium albidoporum, assembly GCA_021031095.1. NCBI lineage: Eukaryota > Fungi > Ascomycota > Dothideomycetes > Trypetheliales > Trypetheliaceae > Bathelium > Bathelium albidoporum. The sequence continues at coordinate 227,428 of JAGFVP010000006.1, forward strand.
CTACGATTGAGGTCACGTGGCTATACTGGGGATTGAGCAAAGATATGCTAGTGATTTTATTGACAGTTAACCTCACGCTCTGCGATACAGCTAAGACCGTAGGCTAAGACGAATAATGTGTAACATGAGCAACGACAAGAGCAACAAGAAGTGACAAGAAGCTGACAACTTGACCTCTCCAAGATATTACACTGCCAAAGTACCTAAGGCTGCTTCACGTGCCTAATCAACATCCCCGTCCTTCGCCCCATTATTTCCATCTTCTTCACCACCCGCTTCCTCATTCTCCTCTCCTTCGTCCTCGCCCTCTTCATCCTGATCTTCATCCTCATCTTCCATATCTGAAACCTCCTCCCCCAACGCCTTCAACCGTTTCTAGCTCCACCGTCAGCAACCATCAAACGCACCAGATAGAAAGGACCAAGACTCACCTTGTCTCTCATCCGCCTCTCCTCCAAATCCGTCATCACCATCAACATCTCATCCAGCTCCCCCTGCGCCGCCGCCCTCACCTCCTCCTTCTCCTCCAACCGGCCCTCCACCTCCCTCACCCGCTGATTCGCCGCCGTCAAGCTCCGATCCCGCTCGCCCAGCTGACCGCGCACCTCTTCAACCCGCCGCTCCGCCTCCCGCAGCTTCGTCTCCGTCTCCGCACCACTGGCGTCACGCTCCTGCGCTGCCGACTGCAGCTCGGCCATCTGCGACTTGGCGGACCCGAGCTCCGCCACGAGCCGCTGGCGCTCCTGCTCGAGTTCTGGCAGCCGCGCGAGCTGCCGCTGCTGGTCGTCCGCCGATCGGCGCGCGGTGTCGCGCTCGGTGCGGGCGGAAGCGGCGTCAGCACGCGCGCGGCCGAGTTCGGCGCGGGCGTCGTCGCGCTCGCGCTGCGCGTCGGCGTGAGCGGCTTTCCAGCGGTCGGCGTCGCCTTGGAGGCGGGCGAGCTGGCCCTGGGTCTGGCGGTCTGCTTGCTCGTTGTGAGCTTCTGCTTGTGTGAGCTGGTTCTGGAGGGCGTCGAGGTCCTTGGCGTGCTGGTCCTGCAGGTACTCGGTACTGGCTCGGTGGCCCTGCTGGATCTTGTCGATTTCGATTTCATGGCCCTTTTGCAGGGCGTCGTTGATGTTCTTGATGCGGGTGACCTCCGCCATGCTGGTCTCCTGTGTGCGCTTGTGCTCCGCGTGGGCTTGGTTGAGTTTGCTCTCCAAGCTGAGGATATCGGCTTCGGCTTTCTGCAGCGCCTCGATGCGTCCCGAGAGCTCGGTGCGTAGCTCGTCAAGGGCATCGCGGTCGATGCCGGTGGTGGCGGTGGACGACGCGTGAATTTCGATGCCGGGGTCGCGGTCGATCGCGCGGATGAGGCGGCTGAAGTTATCTTTGAGGAAGTCCATGAACGTGGGGTCAAAGTAGATGGGTGGGAGGGTGGTAGATATTGCAAGAGAGGAGGACCCTTGGGGGGAGAGTTCGAAGTCGCGTATGAGTGGGTGTCGGCGAAGTTGTTTGAGGGCATCAACATAGCTGTCGCGGCCGAGGTTAGATGTGAGGATTGGTTGTAGGGTGCGTCTTGGGATTGGAGAATCTTTGGTGGAGAATTCGTAAATAATGCCAAGAAGGCTGGCGCAGAGGCCACGGACGACAACATGGTCATCATCCGTTGTCCGTGAAGCTGCTTGTACCAGACTTTGAAGACTACTTCCCTCCCCAAGAAAATCGCTGACCGCATCATTGTCATCAAAGAGCCAGATGGAAAGTAGCATAAGATATCCGATACTGATCCTTTGGTCTTGCTCTCGCTGCAAACAGTCGATGAGGTTGCCCGTGATTGCTTGAATGCACGTGACCACTTCTTCACCATTTTCTGCGTCACCCTCTGTAACGTCCATCAGCAGCTTCTTTGCTTCAGCGTCGTCGAAAATCAGATGAAGCACAAGCACAGTTGCAAACCATGATCCATAAGGATTGGAAGACCACGATCCTGGGGGCCCATGGATCAAAGACGTGAGAACGTTTGCTGTCTCGTCTTCGCCAGAAGTATGCCCATCGACCGCTCGATGAAGGAAATGAAGACGTATCGCAGCATGACCATACGCATAGGCCTTTAAGCATTCACATGCTGCAAAGCGGCTACTGTACAGATCGGCCGGTGATGGACGAAGTGTCAGATCAAGCAAAGCATCAATCACGTATATCTCGGTAACCCCGTTCGTCTGTGGCTTGCCATTTTCCGCGGCATTGCTTTCTGTGCGTGAGCTGACTTGCAGTTGAGCAAATCCCTCTTGAAGCTTTGCATTCCCGCGGATCATGTCTGAGCAAGTGTAGAGTGCCTACAAAACTGATCAGCACTTGCGAACGTCCGCTTTCATGCAATTTGCATTACCTCTGCTCGGATCGGCCCTTCCCATCTCGCGCTGAATGCAAGATCCAAAGCTCGCTGGAGAAAGCTATGCTTTTGAAAAGTCTCTGCATTTGGCCGCGAGCTGACGCTGCCCTGGACGAAAAACATCCGGATGACTGCCAAAAGGCCCCAAATATTCTTTGCGCTCTGTGGATTCTCGAAATTGCCATCGTCGTCTCCGTCCCGTGGTGTTCCGTCCTTCAATCCACCAGGTAAGATGTCAAGAACCCTCTTTACACAACCTGTTTCGCGGAACAGAGATTGATTAGACGCATTCCCGCGAATAAGATTTGCCAGTAATGATAGGCAATCTTGGACGACAATGCCCCCTTGTAACAGTGATCCTTCAGACTCCATTAATCTGAATACTCTTTCAAAAGCACTCTCAAATGCGACGAGCTTCTGCAGTTCCACGGAAGATACGGTGAGATCGGTACAAAGAAGCAGACCGGCTATGAAAAGAAGCATATCAGCATATTGTAAGCATGGTCAAGCCGGAGGACTTACCATTGCGGACTGCATCTCTGGGGTCGTCCAGGAGTGCGACCAGCCTCGTGGTACCCAGAGGGGCAGAGAGGATACATTCCTGAGTCCTTTCTGGTCTTGCGGAACAAATGGCAGTAATGAGTTGCAGAGAATACAGTCGAGAATAGAAGTCTGGGGTTTCGAGTAGATCTAGGAGTATGGTGATATTATCTTGCCGCTAACTTTCAGCTCAGTACACGATTGAAGCCGACAGACAAAGGGAAATACCTGAGTAAATTCATCCGCCAGCCATAAAGCAATGTCATCTGACGCTTCAGGCTGTAGTCGTTCAGCTTCCAGCTTCTCCGATCAGTTGGCCAGTAGACATACACTTCGCGCATCCGGGCTGAACAGCGTGAGAAGAGTCTCTAAGACCACCTTGATCGTGTCCACATCATCTCCGTCTTTTGTCAGACTGCCAATGAGGCCGCGAAGAGCCCCTGATGCTACCGACGCGGGATATTCCTTCGCGAAACTGCGCAAGCCAAGAATAGCAGCGCGTCTGTCTTCGAGTAGCGTAGCATTGTTGAGTCTTCCGCTAAGGGTGTGTATGGTATCTGTGGCTGTTTGCTTCGCCGGAGCTTGAGCCTCGAGCATGCGCAACATGGTAGCTGCTGCACTTCAGAGCTCAACATGCCCGCAACGTAGAAGGGTGGACGGGATACCGAGTATCAACAACGTGAAGTCTTCATGTCGGAGTTTCGCTAGTCCTAGAGCGATTGGAGTATTTTGTGCGGGAGAAGCTGGACAGGTCAGAATACCAGGCAATAGTTCTCAATGGAATATCGAAGCTGGTAGTAAATAATTCGTAAAACGATAAGATCTTACCAGTTCGTATTTCACCGCGTTGGGCTAGCCTCATGCTGTGGTGCCGGCAGCCAGCCTCCGACTTCCGACCTCCGATCTTTGACCTTTGAACTCCATTCATACAAAACCGGGCGTCTCTTGCGGTTCAGTGGAATCCAACGGTGCCCGCCCATCTCCCAAAGCCCTTTTTTACACTTCCCACTTCGGCGTCACTTAGGCTGCGGCTTACTTGTGCCTTATCTTTTCGCCCCTTTGCCCGGCGACATACGTCCGATGTACCCGTCAAGCATTACCTTTATTTAACCTTTACTCTTTCGCGCTTTCACTTCTGAACACTTAGCCGTTTATTACTTCTCTCACGCATCACAATGGGTGTTCCAGCGCTGTTCCGTTGGCTTTCGTCGAAGTACCCAAAGATCATTTCGCCTGTTGTTGAAGAACAGCCACGTAACATCGATGGCGTCGTCTATCCAGTGGACCACACGACGCCGAACCCAAATGGAGAAGAATTCGATAACCTATACCTCGACATGAATGGCATCGTCCATCCGTGTTCGCATCCAGAGGACAAGCCTGCGCCGGAAACTGAGGAGGAAATGATGGTGGAGATTTTCAAATATACCGATAGAGTGGTCCATATGGTTCGACCGAGGAAGTTGCTAATGATTGCGGTCGGTATGTAATGTCACAAGTAGCACAAGGTATCTTTGTGCACAATACCTCTCTTGGGGACGGCTCCAGTATTTACAATACATAATTCGTCGCTAAGAGGGGTATGCATCCTTTCCTTCACCACTTCGATACCTTTACATGCCTGCTAACAATATGGATTTACAGATGGAGTTGCGCCTCGCGCAAAAATGAACCAACAACGCTCGAGACGTTTTCGTGCTGTTCAAGAGGCGAAGCTCAAGGATGAGGAAAAAGAAGAGTTTGCCAAATTACTTCGTGCGCAGGGAAAAGTTCCGGAGGATGACATAAAACCAAAAAAAACATGGGACAGCAATTCAATTACGCCCGGAACTCCCTTTATGCACAAGCTTGCACTGGCTCTTCGATACTACTGCGCCTACAATCTTAACGAAGACCCTTCGTGGAAGGATATCAAAATAATCATCTCTGACGCTACGGTTCCGGGAGAAGGTGAACACAAGATTATGGAATTCATTCGATCCCAGCGAAACTCTCCCGAGCACGATCCAAATACCCGACATGTCATCTACGGACTCGACGCCGATTTGATCATGCTTGGCCTGGCTACTCACGAGCCTCACTTCCGCGTTCTGAGGGAAGACGTCTTCTTTCAGGAAGCCAAAACGCGGACTTGCAAGATCTGCGGAATGTCCAATCACAAGACAGAGGAATGCACTGGTGAGGAGCTAATGAAGTCGGGAACAGCGGAAAAGCCGAACGCCGCGCTGAAGCCATTTATTTGGCTCCATGTTTCCATCCTGCGAGAATATCTTGCCGTAGAAATGGAGGTGCCCAACCAGCCGTTCCGCTTTGATCTTGAACGAGCGTTGGATGATTGGGTTTTCATGTGTTTCTTCGTTGGCAATGATTTCTTGCCCCATCTCCCCAGCCTTGATATCAGGGAACAGGGTATTGACGTCTTATTGGCCATATGGCGAGACAATCTTCCGATCATGGGCGGCTACGTCACGAAAGATGGTTACGTGGACCTAGAGAGGGCGCAGTACATTCTGGACGGTTTAGCAAAGCAAGAAGATGCAATCTTCAAGCGACGACGCGAGACGGAAGCACGTAGAGAAGCCGCTACAAAGAGACGAAAGGAAGAACAAGAACGACGTAGGAGTGTGAAGAGTAACGGCAATGATAATGGCATGGATGCGCTCAATACGTCAACCCACATACCCAAACGCCAGAGAGGCGAGCAAGCACCTAATATCGACGCCCTGCCGACATTCTCACCATCTCAGGCCCAATCGTCTCTTATCCGAAATGCTACTGCAGATGCAGCGCTAAACCGAGGAGCAGTATTTAGGGCGAATGAGGCGAACAAGAGCGCTGCGGCGGTTCTCAAAGAGAGGATGCTGAACGGCTCGGCTCAGGGAGACTCTGTCCAAGGGGCTGATGGCGCTGATGCCAACAATGGAGCTTCTGAACCGGCGAACGACACATCTCCGCAATCTGGACTCGGAAAACGAAAGCGGGAGCTTCTCGAAGAAGACGCAGCGTCTACGCCAGGAGGTGCTACTCCAGAGTCTACGAAAGGCAAGCCAAAAGACAACGACGACATGCCCCCCGATACTGTTCGGCTCTGGGAAGAAGGCTATGGCGACAGGTACTACGAACAAAAGTTTGGAGTGGAGCCAAGTGACATTGGATTCCGCAACCAGGTAGCCCGCGACTACGTCACAGGGCTTGCATGGGTGTTGCTATACTATTTCCAAGGCTGTCCTTCATGGACTTGGTACTATCCTCATCACTATGCACCTTTCGCTGCGGATTTCAAAGATATTGCCAAGACTGAACTCAAGTTTGAAAAGGGCAAACCTTTCCGTCCCTACGAACAATTAATGGGAGTCATGCCGGCCGCGTCAAATCACACGATTCCGGAGGTGTTCCGAAGTCTTATGACAGACGAAGACAGTGATATTGTTGACTTTTACCCAGAAGATTTCGTAGTCGATTTGAACGGCAAAAAGATGGCCTGGCAGGGTGTTGCACTCCTTCCGTTCATTGAAGAGAAGAAACTGCTTGCGGCTATGGCGACACGATATCCTCTACTGACTGCGGAGGAAGTCGCACGTAATGAGTTTGGCAAGGATGCCTTGCTATTTTCAACCGCCCATACATTGTATAAAGACGTCATGGACAACTTCTATTCAAAAAGACAGGGCGCGCCAAAGTACAAACTGAATCCATACATCAGCAAAGGCCTCGCAGGCAAAATCGAAAAGAACGAATCTTACATCCCCGATAGCTCCCTACCTTGCATCTATCCCTCAAGCGGCATGAACGATATCGAGGAAGACCAATCCATCACGTACGTAAACCTTCCCTAAGTTTCTTTATATATCTACCCAAAGCCACCATCACTAATATTTATCTCTCCACCAGCGTCTTTTACGACATCCCGCAACTCAACACCACCCACAAATCCATGCTCCTCCGCGGCGTCAAGTTCGACAAGCCCGCCCTCACCCACGAGGACATCGAGACCACCCGCACCCGCACAACTAGCTCCGGCCGCTCTTTCGGCGGCGCCCCCTTGCGTCGTGGCTTCGGACGCGGCGGTCGCGGCGGCGGCGGTGGCCGAGGCGGATATGGCGATCGGATCGACTACGCCTCCGATCGCCGCGATGGCGGGCGTGGTGATTACCGGAATGGTAATGGCAACGGCCGCTACGACGGGAACAGCGGAGCTGGCGGCAGTGGTGGCAGTAGTAGCAACAACCCCTTCGCGGCGCACTTGGATCCGCATTTCTTGCAGCAGGCGGCTGCGAGAGGCTTTCCGCCGCCGCCGCAGGGGTGGGTGCCGCCGCAGCAGCAGTTTGGGAGGGGACCGCCCCCGCCCCCGGGAGGGCAGTATGGTGGGGGACGGCAGGGTCAGGGGCAGCAGTCGGGGTATGGTGGTGGTGGTGGGCATGCGCCGCAGAACAGAGGGTATGGTGGAGGAGGACAGCAGTATGACGGGCAGAGGTACGACAGCCAGCGACATGGCGGCGGGCAGGGCTACGGAGGGCAGAACTACGGCTCAGGGGGGAGGAATCACGGTGACCGCGATGATTATAGGCCGTCGAATCGGCAGTCGGATAGGAGCGGTGGTGGATATGGAGGTGGTAGGCCGCAGCACCACTCTTCGGACAGGAGCGGCGGGGGTTATCGCGGCGGGAGATAACAAGCGCGAATCTGGGGCCGTAGTCTTGGGACCAACCCGGCACCAGAAATAACGAGATAGCTACCTCGCTCCGGGAGAATTGAGCTCTTGGCGTGCGTAGTAAAGTGTATTATATAGGAGTAAAGTATCTAAAAGGAAGCGCTATTGGCCATGGAGTTATTTCTCTGGCGTTGTGGCGCGCATTACGTCAAGCAAAGTGATACCGAACGTTAATACAGGTCGCGGCTTAATAGATGCGGAGATTATTGCTGTTCTTATATAGCTCATTATGATGGGGTAGATTTATCAAAGCGTATGTTGGTGACAGTCGAGCTAATTAACACATTGATCTAATATTTCCGCCAGCTCCAATGCTTCAGCACGCGGCAAAAATCTCTAAATTCGCCGCATGAATTTGGAAGGACGCAAAGTGGTCTCGCAGCTGGTTCTAACTTGCTAAGTAGGCTGTGGCATGACATTGAGACGCGACCAGATATGCAAATTTCTATATGTATGGTAGGAAAAGGGCAGTTGTCATGGCTAGTAATGCGTCATGATATTAGTTCCGAACTGTACGCCACTAATCAGCCTTGTTCCTTGATATACAGCCTTTTGCTCTCTACCTAAGGCTTCATAGGCCAGTCTCGCTTCCAGCCATATTGCATGTCGCTGTATGCATTTCATTTCACTCCCTTAATTAAGTCCTTATTTTCCGAGAGCCTGTGTTGCCTAGAGACTCGTGAACTTGTGTTAAACTTGAAGCCAAACTTCAATCAAGCTTAGCGGTCTATTTATAAGTGCAACTCTGCAAAGTGCCATTGTCAGTACGACTGCGGCGGGTGGAACTCGGCCGATCAAAACTATGAGCCAGCAGAAGATCTTAGCTGTCACCATTTTCCGATTGTTCCAAATTATTCAGTTTTCCAAGATGCTCATTCCGTAACCCACACGAAACGAGATACTTCCTAACTACCTAGGTAGGTACAGGTAGATATCCTTACAGCCTAAAAGGATGTCCGTGAGCGAGAGTTCGGATTCGAAGAGAGTACAAATCTGACAGCACGTGACGTCAATTTTGGGTATAGTCTTACCTTATCCCAGCTGGCATCTTGTCCGATTATTCCAAATTATTTGGTATCCTTTCCAACGCGAATCTGCCTTGCGTAGTGAGGCCTCTAGAACCGTGGCTTGCGGTCACCTCATAAAATGAAGAATCTGCTCAAAATTCTTTCTTCAGACGCGTCGCATTCTCAGGGTCGCCCTTACAATCAAAGAGACCCTCCGTAACGTCCGAGAAAGCGTCTAGTGTGACTATCCAGTATTCGAAGTGGAGTGATACTTCAGCCAAGGACCCGCAGGGGTAGGTTCAGACTGGGCCTCTGTTCTCTCTCGAGGGATGGCCTTTAGAGATAATCTGCCAAGTAAGATGGCATACGCGTAACGGCAGCCGTTCATCTTCGTTGAGCCGAAGGCCGCTGAAACGTACTATCCTACCGGCAAGCTCCCTACAACATAATGACAGATCCCATTTCTGTCATTGGCGCTGTGGCTGCCGTCAGTCAGCTGGTTGAATACACCGGAAAACTGATATATGGAACACGGAGGATCTACAAGTATTATAAAGAAGGCGTGGATCCGGAGTGCACACTTGAGACCATTACCACAAGCTTACGCAATATAAGTCAAGACCTGTACACCTCACGTCCAAATCAAGGCAACTCAGGGAGCTCGTCTTTGAAGCGCGACAAGACCATTGTAACTCTCTGCGAGCATTGCAGCATACTCTCCAGTGACCTTCTGACGGCTCTTCAGCGACTGAAAGAACCATTTCGAATCGTTGGAAACCCGTGGGAATTGCCTGAAGCCACTCAATGGGCTCTTCAAATATCATGGCGCGAGGATATGTGCAAATACTGGGCTAATTTCCGGGTCGCGCTCATGGCCATTTGGACCGAACGCAAGATCGAGTCGTTACAAGCGCAACTTGACGGGCTGAGACAGCAACTATCGTTGCACGTTCTTGTGTCTATATGGTAGGACAACTTTATTTGCGATCATAAGAATTGTCTGACATTGCTTCCAGGAAGCAGAATGAATCTGTTTCGGCCGATCAGTCTCGACTCGGTGGTCTTATTTCCGGGTCTCTTAATGCGACCGAGAACCTTAGTCAAATACTTCTCCGACATATGAACCAAAGTACTCTGTGGCAAGCGAGAGTTATCGATACAGTCCAAGCTTTCGACCCTTTGCGAGCGCAAACCCGGGACAACAGGCTCTTCTCCGATCATGTTGAAAGTCATATCTACAAAAACTTCCAGAAAAGTTTATCTGCACATCTCCAATATGGAGAGATGACAAATCGCTATCATCGAATTGACCCTGCTTACGCGAAAACATTCGAGTGGATCTTTGCGACACACGTGGATGATCGCCGTTGGGCCAATTTTGTGCACTTTCTTAAAAGCGACCAGAGAATTAACTGGATTACGGGAAAGCCGGGATCCGGTGAATCGACATCAATGAAGTTTCTGGTTGACGACGATCGGACTTCACAATACCTTGAAGAGTGGGCATCCGGGAAGCCGCTTTACACACTCGATTTCTATTTTTGGTGCTCTGGTAAAGAAATTCAGATGACGCAGGAAGGCCTGCTCAGAAGATTGCTCTACAGTCCGCTTGTAAAGCTGCCTCACTTATGGCATGCTATTTTTCCTAGTCGTTGGGAGGCCTTTGCTATACTCGGCGACGACTTCACGTGGAAAGAACCATGGACACCTGAGGAGCTCAGCGAAGCTTTTGTGACACTTACGCGGGAGGCCTCCAAGCAGGGAAAGATTTTCATGCTTATGGACGGACTGCATGAGTTCAATGGCACTTATTCAGAGCAACGAAAATTGATCAAGTTTTTCCAATCCCTTACAAGCACAAATATCAAGCTTTGCATATCGAGTCGCAAGATGCGTTCGGAAGCTTGCCCAGTCTACGACTTGAAGATCTGACGTACTCGGATATCAAGCATTACGTAGCTTCGGAGCTTTCAGCCACCAATGGATTTCGAGAACTGCAGCAAGGCAATCAGAGGGCTGCTGCAAAGCTGATTAGTGATGTGACTGACAAAGCATGTGGCGTATTCTTATGGGTTATCTTGGTCGTTGGGGACCTTCTCGAGGGTCTTGCCAATGGAGAGCGACTCCCAGCCCTTGAACGTCGTCTTGGCTCTCTACTAGTAGACCTCACACCTTTGTTCTGGAGGATTCTGAATGCTGTAGATTTGGAGAGAGCATCTGTACTTATTCGCATTTTTGAGGCATCACGAAGAAGGATGACGATGGTCGAGATGTCCTTTGCCGATGAGGACGATTCAGAATTAGCCTTTCAGATGCCTACCCAACCGCTGACTGATAATCAGCTTGATTCAAGGTCTAAATTGATGGCCCGCCGACTGAATGCCTATTGCAAAGGATTACTAGAACCACAACGAGGAGCAAAGTGTCTTGCGAATGCCAGAATATGGTACCTTCACAGAACAGTAAAAGACTTCTTGTCCGAGGCAAGTGTGTGGGAGAGGATTACACAATGTACTCCGGATTTTAATCCTCATCTAGCTGTTTCCGCAGCAAAGATTTGTTGTTTCAAGACTGCGAATGTTCCAACTCGTCCGGGCCCACATGGAATGCTATTCCAGTCACATTTAATTGGTATCTTCGGCCAAATACGCGAAGCAGATGCGATAGATACTCGTTTACAGGTCCGACTGCTAGATGAGCTAGATTCCGTAGCATCGGCTCATTTGCCTGATGATTTTCGACGCTGGACGTTTGAGCTAGGCGGCATGGTGCTGCCTACATTTCTTCACTTCGCAGTGCAGATCCAAAATACGTCGTACGTACGATCAAAGCTTGAGGATCTGTCGATGCATGATTTGAGCGAGATAGTCCCTTCCCGTTTGAGATCGCTCTGGAACGCTATGAAACTAGTTGGTGTGACCCTCCCTTTGCTTGTACTTCACCAAGTCCCGACATTATCAGGATATTGCTCGAATATGGCGCCGATCCAAACAGCGTAAGAGCTGGAGATGTCGGAAGGCCAAGCTTCTGGAAAGTAGCTCTCGAAAGGCATGCAAAACGACCGCAGGTTTTGAGTCTTTTGCTCGAGTTCGGCGCAGATCCATTCCTGCCGCAACTCGACTCATTGTTCTCGTCACAGAACATGAGATTCGAACTAAAAGACAGATGGCAGCGAGCTGAGCCTGTAATGGTCCAGAACTCTATCCACGGTGAGGTGCCGCGTAGTGCAAAATTGTCGAATGAGAAGCATGATGAAAAGCGATGCAAGAAGGAGTCGGCACGACAAGAGGCTAGCAATCGAGGTCTTCGATCATTGGCTCGCAATTTCCGACTAGAACGATGGAAGGATCGATGAGTGCAGTTTTGTGGAAGAAACGGCTGGTCACAGAAGGTTCTGCATTTCCTCTGAACCCTATCATCGGTCATTCTCCGCTTTCCACGGTGATCAGCATCACTCAATTCTCGAGCATTTCCTAAACAGTATAAGCAAATACACCATGCACTGGTATTGCTCCCTTCCCCAGACAAGGTTGTGAGGCCCACTACCAACCCCGTCACAAGAGGAGACCCGGTCAATCGGGTGGCTTTTACGGTCTTATCTATCATGCAGAAGACCTTTCAGTGTACCCAGCCTTATTTTCAGGCGGAAGAGAGTCTTCGGCTGCTGGGGTCATTTCCAGTTTCTCTGAAGACTCCGAGTGTCTGCTGATCTCGCTATACTGGCGTCGAAATTTGATGACATATGACAGAAGACTCAAATTCAGACTTTAGAAACTGAAACGGCTTGGGGAAGCTAGGTGTTCAGCTGAAAAGGAAACCGATCGTCATTTTCACCCAGCTCCGGATATTCGTAATACCCATATTCCAGGACTCATCCTGTTCGTGAACTGGTTTCCATATCGAGTAAGTACTGAATATCGATGTGATACAGATCCTACATGAGTTCAAGAACTAGCAAAGAACAGTCAGGGTATATGCATGATCCTCGCCAAAAGCCAATTCACCGCCAACGGACCCAGAAGCAATTAAGTGTAGACCACCGGCTTGGACTATCCTTTGATAGTTGTCCAGAATATTCGGCGGAATCATGAACCTCTCATTGTTTAGATATGTGATGTCGCTCGATCATTGAAGGCAGTAATTGAAGTCGAATTCGTTGATGCCTTCTCTATCGAGCCATTTGACCAGAGTTTGAGAAAGGTTCATGACTGTATTTACAGAGTTCACAAGATCTAACACTGACCTTGTGAGTGCTACCTAATCTGGTGCTTAGGCTGACCTGACGGCTTCGCCCTGGCGACTAATGCACTTCTCGTTGTCTGCCAAAAATTAGAGACATTAGCACGCTAAGTAATACCAGTACAAATTGAAGTTTGGGTAGGATATTTTAGGTACCATTCAGATGATGCCTCATACCTCTAGAAAAGATTGGAGCGCACCAAAGAACCTACGAGGCTAAGCTTGCAATACCATACCTGAGGACTCACCATTATCCGTACCACTGACTTGCAGGAGATGTAAGACCTTCTGGTGTATCTGCCATGCAGCCTTGAATCCGGGCCAATGATTGTAGCTCTAAGGAAGCCGCTGGACGCCGGCCTTCTATGTCATTGGCGTCCAGCTTCCACCAATTGCCGCTCAGAGCAGTCTGACCTCAAATGTCCTATCGAAGGTCGGTACTTGGACATAGTACTTGACTATCAGGATAGGTGTGAAGAGAGGATGCTTGGCCAGAGCCCCGCCATACTGTAAGCTTCATAGTTAAGACCCTGCAGATCTGTCCTTGCATGGACTCGTGATTGGCTAAGGAATTGATATCATCTTGGCGCAAGCTACATCTCATAGCTCCGAGGAGTTGAGCATTCCATTGCATATCGCGCCTTCCCAGTCCTCTCATCCTTGGCGAAATTTGGAGAGTGCCAATAACGACACGAGTCTCAAATCTCGTTTCAAATCGTCCAACTCTCCCCACAGGTCCCAGCAATTGTCCTTGTGTCGACAACTATACCCAGGTACCTTGGTCTACAGATGACCCGCGTGACCCATATCGTGGAAACAGATCTCGCACGTGGTGGGGTTGGAGTGTTGAACTTCTGAGGATGCAGCGGAGGACTGTCGACGACAGCAACACGGCAAGGTCGGTCTGATGCGAGCCGTTCTCCCAGGCAAGCCCGCAGCGAAGCTTCAGGCCATCAGTACTGCGCGTTGGAACAGCAGACAGATAATAGTACGTTGTGCAGTTGGAAAATGTGCTCACTTGCAACTTGCTTGGCTCACAGTGACAGGCGTACATATCTGGAAGCGGACTGATCATCCTTGGCGGCCCTCATGACGTTCTGCAGACGATATACCACGAGGAAGAGGAGGTGCTTGTGGCGGTGACAGTTGATGAGATCTCAGGCAGGGTTGCAGTGTGTACGAAGAAACATGTTTATGTCTACAAGCCATATGGTCAGGACGAGGGCGCTTTGAAGGTTTGTCATTCAATATGTTTGCAGTGCCAGACGTGGGTAACTTCTGCGTAGTGGTCTTTACACTGTACTCTCAATCCAGATACGGAGACAGCCCCTTTGACCACGCTCTCGTGGGGCATAGAAGAGGAGGTCTTGGCGGGCGCGTCGGCGCTGGAACTACATGCGACAAATAACGGAGCCGAACGGCTCTGGCAAAAGTCCTTGGCCAACCCTGTCAAGATCGCACAATTCTCCTACGATGCGAGTCTAATCGCTTCTACTGGGTTTCACGACCGCTTGGTGAAGATATGGAGGAGACTGTCCTTTGGCACATTTGACGTCCGCTTCGACTACGCATACCTTTCACATCCGACCACTATCACCGGGATACATTGGCGAAAGCCTTTACACAGAGAACAGCAGATTGAGCATGTGTTGTTCACGATATGTGCTGACAACAAAGTACGGGTTTGGGCGGCTATAGATCCTCACGGGCTGCAGATCTTACAGCAGTGGGCTGAGATTAACCTGGTCGACTCAATCCAGCCACGATCTATATCACTTGCAGAACAATCGAAAAGACGGTTTGCTTTCATATTAGACAGTAAAGACTTGCTATTGGCTACAGAACGTGCAGTCGAGCATGCCTCGGAGCAAGACAAAGAGCGTCATGCTATTGACCATCTGACCGACATCGCCAACTTATGTCCAGAAGTCTGCGTGGTGCTGGATGACCGAGGTCACATGTCTGCCTGGGGACTCGAGAATGTTGGCTGCAAAACAAGGAAAACCACGGACGTGTTCAATATCGTGCACACCGAAGGAATGCGATTCCATTTGGGCCTTTTCACTGGAAGTCTCGAAGACAATGTCCAACTCTACCCAATATGCGGGGATGGCGAGCGCAGCGGGTTCTCACTGCTTGTTCATCACTTTGATGGCCGCGTGGATTGGCTCGAGGGAGGGATCGACAAGCTATTTGATCCATCACCACAAAAAGGTCGTCTCCAACTCATATCTACCTGGACTGGTCATTCTTCTGCGATTAAAAAAGTGAATCGGACTGTCAGCGGTCGAGCGCTTGTCTCAAGGACGGCCGACGGTGAAACCATAGTCTGGGTGCAAAAAGGTGGCCCTTTGGAGAAGACTCTCCAGCGGCACAGTATGATTGACATCTCAGAACATATCCATCGTGCGTGCATTTTGCAGGAAGGAAGCTACGTCATTCTGCTTCACCACGACAAAGTATCTCTGTGGGATACGAGGGAGAGGACCGCCACCAAGGTCGCAGATTGCCGGTACAATATGCGCGGTAAGCCTTTGTGTCTAATTCTTTTACCGGAAGTCGAAACGGATAAGTCCATTGCGCACATTGCCACAGTGAGCTCTGAAATGAAGGGTATCGTTTGGGAAGTCATCGTGCCATCAGAATCAAGGTCCAAAGCACAGCGGCGACAGAGTCAGACGGTCTCTTTGCGACAATTCTGTACTGTCGATCTTGGAACTGGGGATGATCTGGCATTCGTATTGCCTGTTGATCCTGCAGGCTCCGCCCCGGTCATCTCGGGCTTCCTTGACACATTTGCCCGCGATGTTGCGATATCCTATACCAGGTCCGGCATTGTCAAGTCTTGGACCGCTAAGGTGGACCGTGAGAGGGGGAAGATTGACTGGCTATTGACCTCTGCTGTCGAAACCGGCATCCCGGAACCGTCTCTGGCAAGCGGTTCGTCCATTCGAAAAACAGCGCTGGTAGATGCAAAGAGGACCACTTTGACGATATGGGATACGCGAAGCACGCAACTTGAATATGAAGAGTATTTTGAAGGCAGCGGACCGATCCAAGATCTCGATTGGGCCACCACGCCCGACAGCCAGTCTATACTCTCCGTCGGATTCCCGCATCGAGTCATAATCTACTGCCAACTTCGGTATGACTACCTCGAAGCCGGTCCCTCTTGGGCTTCCATCAGAGAGATACGGCTTCGCGATCTCACGCCTCATCCCATCGGAGATTCTGTCTGGCTTGGCAGTGGTAATCTCGTGATTGGCGCAGGTAATCAACTCTTCGTACACGATAAGCGCGTTACGCTCTCAGAGAGTCTCATTCCAGACTTACGGCTGTCGGCTCAGGAGAAACAGCTGCACGATATGTTTACGGTAGTCAGTAGACTAAACGGCCCTCTGCCCGTGTATCACCCACAATTCGTATCACAGTCCCTGCTTGCTGGAAAAATGTCTCAAATGCAGACGATTATTATCGAGCTTCTGCAAAAGCTAAAGTTCTTCACGGAAGGAGATCCTTTGGATCCGCTGCTTGATCAGACAGTCGACTTCTTTTGGGAAGACAATCTGGTAAGAGTTCTACCAATTGGGAGAAAACAAGCTCTGATCGATTTTAGGAGCGCTCCAGGACCCCTGCTATTAACAGGCGGGCTTCTTATGCTGACTATATAGAAAGCGAGAAACCGGTCGCCGTCACTGAAGAAGTTGCTGCAGCGCTAAATGAAAAGCTCACTGAAACGAAAGTGCCTTTGCTATCAAGTCAGGAGCAATTTCGCCTGGCCGATATCATTGAGTGTATGGGAACAGTAGAGAAGCACCGTCGCTCGATCGATGATAATGCTGCTCGGTTTCTTCTGTTCTTCCGTCAGCATGCGATACTGTCATCCAGCAAACACTTGGAAGAGTCACCGCCAATTTCTTGGCGTGAGATCGCATGGGCATATCACAGCGATAGCCAGGATATTTTAGTCGATCTAGTCAACAGACACTTCAACTCACGAATGCTTTGGAGGCATGCAAAGGAAAGCGGCATGTTCATGTGGATGTCCGACGTCAACGCCATTGTAAGCTATTCATGAATTCCTCTTGTTCGAAAATGATGTTGTTTCATCCATTAACATTACGCAGCGCACACAATTCGAAGTCATTGCTCGTAACGAGTATACCAAGACGAATGAAAAGAATCCGGTGGACTGCAGTTTATACTACCTTGCACTTCGGAAGAAAGCTGTTCTTGTTGGTTTATGGCGAATGGCAACTTGGAGCAGAGAACAGAGTGCGACTCAAAAACTGCTTGCCAATAACTTCCAAGACCAGCGATGGAAAACTGCTGCCCAAAAAAATGCCTATGCATTGATGGGCAAGCGTAGATTCGGTAAGTCGGATATATTGTACGTTGTACATAGCTTGCGACTCACTGATTTACAGAATATGCTGCTGCTTTCTTTCTTCTATCCGACAGCTTGAAGGATGCTGTCAACGTCATTGCCAATCAGATGCAAGATTTGCAGCTCGCTATTGCAGTGGCTCGTGTTTACGAAGGGGATAATGGCCCTGTACTGCAAACCTTCCTTGAGGACAAAGTCCTACCACTAGCTGCGGAGCAAGGAAATCGATGGCAAGCTACTTGGGCATTCTGGATGCTGCAGCAGCGGGACAGGGCTGTTCGGTCCCTTGTGGTAAGTAAATGCATCAACGCCCAATAAGCGCATAATTTTCACTGACATTCACGTGTCAGTCTCCAATCCACACCCTCCTCTCCCCACCTACCTCTCCAGTCGGTAGCCTCCACGCCAAATCCTTCCTCACTGACGACCCCGCCCTCGTCGTCCTCTACAAACAGCTCCGAGAAAAGTCCCTCCAAACCCTCAAAGGCGCTGCCATGATCCCACCTCGAGAGGAATGGGACTTCGTCACCCACACCGCCCGCCTCTACGGTCGTATGGGCTGCGACCTGCTCGCCCTCGACCTCGTTCGCAACTGGGAGTTCCTCCCTCCCCCTTCTGCTCCTACTGCCGCGCCAGCTCCGTCAGACTCGCTGTCTTCGCTGCCTCTGTCTCCAGCTTCGCCATTGGATGGGACAATAAGGATGATGGGTCCGTCGTCGCCGGTGCGCTCGCGTGCGCCACCGTCGGCGCTGAATGGGTTTGATCTGAAAGATATTGATCCGAGGAAGATGCTCCGTCGCCGCAGCTCGCTTGTGGTGGCGGACTTGCCATCGCCGATTCGCACTGGCTTTACAAATGGGGAACAGAGCTCAAGTAATAGGACAGATAAGGGAGAGGAGCAAACACAGTCGAAGGGGCCACCATCGAAGACGTTTCAGGAGCCAGATGCGAATAGTCTGCTTGATTCGTTTGGCTTTTGAAATCTTGCGAGAAGGGGTGACTGAAATGTAACCGCTGTACGCCATTGACCACGGCCGATGGATGGCAAATCCGTACTTTTGAGGATAATATAGTTTCGAGTAGAGTTTTTGTTAATTATGATCCATTTAATTGTCCTCATGCGATTAATCGTCGTCGAAAGTAATTCCTTCAGTCTCTGTATTGCTCTTGAATGCCATCGAAAGGTTAGAGAATGGACGTAACCTACGCTTGGCCATGATTGAAAAAGGATTTTACCTCTAATCCGGTCTTGCTTCACGACGTCTCCTATTGGTAAATCGATTCCCCGAGCTGAGGTCGGAGTTCCGACATCATCAATTCACGTTTGCCCCACCATCAGCATCAAAACATCCCACCTGCAGCTGAAACCACCCACATAAATACGATCGCGACCTTTCCAAGATGGCTTCTGGAGGTCAATACGAGCTTCTCTGCTTGGAGAACCCATTGTTGGATATTCAAGCCAAAGGGTACGTCCTTGCGCGTCCTTCATCGCAATTCGCCATGAGCTGATCACTAGGGAATTTTCGTCCTCGTGCGCAGAGATGAAGCCCTGCTCCAGAAATACGGCCTCAAGGCCAACGACGCCATCCTCGCCGAGGAAAAACACTTGGGCATCTACGAAGACCTGCTCTCCCGCGACGCGAAGCTCATCGCCGGCGGCGCAGCGCAGAATACCGCTCGCGGCGCACAGGTACGATGCATACCACCACCTACCTCTGCTTGTCCGACATTACCGATTACGCGCGAGCACTTTGACTAACCGCAAGATGGTTTTCCCTGTGTGCAGTATATTCTCCGTCCCAACTCCGTCGTCTACGTCGGCTGCGTCGGCCGCGACAAGTCCGCCGAGACGCTCGAGTCTGCCGCGCGCGCGGTCGGGCTGAAGGTCGCGTACCGCTACGACGACACGCAACCGACGGGGCGATGCGGCGTCGTCATCACGGGCCACGACCGCAGCATGTGCACGGATCTGGCGGCGGCGAACTGTTACAAGGTGGAGCACCTAAAGAGCGCGGAGGTGTGGCCGCTGGTAGAAGCTGCGCAGGTGTACTACGTCGGTGGATTTCACTTGACGGTGTGCCCAGAGGCGATTTTGGCGTTGGCGGAGGAGGCGGCGGCGAAGAACAAGGTGGGTTTTTTGCCTTGATAGAATCGCAAGCAAGAACTCGGACAGTCGGGCAGCTGAAGGGGGTGCGGTGCTGACGTGTGTGCGCGCGTTTGGCCACGAACAGATTTTCATGCTTTCCCTCTCCGCGCCCTTTATTCCCGAATTCTTCAAAGATCCCCTCGATCAAACGGCGCCATACTGGGACTACGTCGTCGGTAACGAAACGGAAGCACTGACGTATGCCAAATCGCATGGACTATCGACTACGTCGATACCTGAGATTGCGTCTCATCTGGCGTCATTGCCTAAGAAGAACACGCAGCGTCCCAGAACGGCAATTGTAACGCAAGGAACAGATCCGACGATTGTCGCCGTACCGGATGCTGCAGGAGGAAAGCCCATAATCAAGGAGTTCCCTGTGCACGCCATTTCCAAGGCCGAGATCACGGACACGAATGGAGCTGGTGACGCGTTTGCAGGTGGATTTTTAGCGGGCATCGTCCAAGGAAAGTCTTTAGAGACGTCTGTGGACATGGGGCATTGGCTCGCGAGTCTCAGTATACGAGAGCTTGGGCCGTCATATCCGTTTCCTAAGAAGACGTATGGTGCGTAAAGTGTGAGTGGAGACGAGTAATGACCCGGCATGACCTCACCGACCTGCCCTCGGGCCAAAAGTTTGTAGAATATAAAGCATATTGTTAATATTCAACATATTTAAATATATTGTTTGAAACAATGTATTGGGTATCACAAATCGAGTGGATCCTTGAAAAGGAATGTGGTGCCATCCACATGAAGCGGTGTGTCCTCATCGAGAGCAAGATCAAGCCCATAGATCAGAAGATCTCGTATACATACAAGCGCATCAATATCTGGAGTGAGTCTTTCGCAACTTCTTGGTTTATACCGCCCCCCAGTTTTCCAAATCCTCTCCGTTTTCTGACACACAAGTGGCCTGAATCCAAAGGTCTCTTCGTCTTGTTGAAGCAAAGTATCGGTTGTCGGTAGTTGTTGCGCCGGAAAACGATCTGCCAGTATCGTCAGGACTTTGGCGTATGATCTCCAAGCTCTCCTTTTCTCGAGTTCATCTAGGTTTTTAGAGAGTGAATTGCAACTCTTCAGCATCCAAATGCCATAGATCCGAACAGGCCCAAGCAAGCGTTTGGCACGCTCGGGCAGCATCTCTGCCAATCGAACATGGCTTTTTAGACAATCAGGCTGCTCGTTCACGTTCTTCATTTCGGAAGCAAAGGCTTCAAACAAGGCAGAGCTAAAGCGGAGATTGAGTTTTCGAAAGAGTAGGCTGGATTGTTCTGCCGCGATATTCATAATTACCATTTGGCAAATGATAGTACCAAACGCTTCTGTTTGCTCGTCATCTACGAAGGCAGATCGAAAGAACTCCAAAAATTCGTCTTCCAGGGCCATGGCGGGCCCTCGGAGGTTTTTGCCCGGGAAACAGGCGCAGTGAACATGTAGGAATGTCACAATAAACAGTGCCAATTTGCTGGAGTCTTGGTGTTGTAAGACCTGAGCGTCGAGATTATCGCTTTTTGCCTCTGCGGATATCTTCTCCATCTCCCTTTGGAGGTTGCTGACCGCTGGAGAATCACGATTCTGCCTCACATGGCAGCGATAGAGATGATACAATGTGTTGAAATGATCCTCTTCGGCAATGAATGTCAATGCGAGCTGGTTGTGATGTACATGTAGCTCTGGATGAACAGATGCTGCCAAGTAATAGTAACTACGAGCAGGTTTCCAATTTGTGGACGTTCCAGGTAGAAGTTGCTCTCTCCAACGCGATAGGTCACCAAGCGAGATCAGTGCATCGTAACATGAACAGAGGGCGATCTCTCTGAGCTCTTCCGAGGCGTGGTCATTGTTTGTTGCAAGGCCAAGTTCTTTCAGTCCATAGCGATCAGTTAATGAGCGAACATGATCTCGATAGTAAGCTTGGCTCGATTTGATGAACGCCAGAAAATTTCTAGACAGATTTGGATTTTGCGTAGGCTCTTGCCTTTTGAAGGCCTCCCGAAAGGACGCATTGAGTGCAACATGCAACATCCATAGCTTGGTTTCAAGTTTCTCGAGTTTCGTAGCTAGGAGATGTGTGAATAATGTATCTTGTACAGCTTGACGAGTATTTTTGAGTGAAGTGGCAAGATCTAAAAGTTCTGCTGTAGTGTCCAAAAGCTTATTGTAATTGTCAATTGCTTTCAACGCATCCTGGATCAATTCTTCCTGGCCATCGATATGCTGCCCCATCACAAAGCGATACCGAACCGGCGACTTATCTCATAGTCAACCTCTAAAATTGCCGTGGACAGTTCTGACGTCTGTGTAAAGGACTTAATGATGGTCAACGTCGCAAAACCGGTAGCATTGACTGGGAAATTTTGCGAAGGTGTGTGCATATATGGGCGCGATACTATTCCTCGTTCTTCGTGAGGTATTCTTGTTGATTTGTACATTGTTGAGTTCTTCTACAATGAAAGCTAAAGTAAACATCGGCTACTACCGAGATACCTCCCCGACTTCTTCCCCCAAACCATCATTGGCCTACATGCCTCAAAAGCGGTCGAGATCAGTGTCAACGGACTCTGCAGGCGCCTCTGATGCTGATACTCCGAGATCAGACTCCCAGGATCCTGATGGAGTGCCAGTCAAATACGTGCAATTAGACGACAAGCCTTCCGCTACTAAGCATGCGGATTCGATAGTTTGCCAACTGCCGCCTCACGATCATCTTCACCTTTCTTCCATTGGCGATTTCGAAACACACTACCAGAAAGAACATGTCCACCGATGTATCGAATGTCATAAGAACCTTCCTTCCGATCACTTTCTAGGTCTACACATCTCAGAGAACCACGATCCGCTGAACGAGATACGCAGAGAAAGAGGCGAAAAGACGGTATGCATCGATGGACATGGTGTGAACTAAAGATATGGGGAATAACTCGCTCCTAGTATAGCTGCTTTGTGGAAGACTGTGAGCGTGTTTGCTCAACACCGTTCAAAAGGCGGCTCCATCTCATCGATAAGCATCATTTCCCTCGTGTAGGACCTGCGTTACATCCTAGGTACACAAATCCTACAGCAACTGATGCGACTCCAGAACTATGACTTCTTCATCGTCAATGATGGCATTGACAATCGTACTACGATGCTCCGGTTGGAGCCCAAATCGAAGTCGCCAACTGTGAAGCATGGCCCGAAACCCAGCCCCATGTTGCGCCGAAAGGCCAAAGTCTCTGCTGTAGGCGCAAAAGCTCAGCAGAAGGAGACTGCAGATATGAACGACATAACAAATTCAATGAATGCACTACAATTCGTTCCTCCAAGTGTACGGAATGCTAGGACTAGAAATGAGAAGGACTCTTGAGAGTAAGGTGAGACATTTCCTCGTTCCCTACACTTTCCCTAAGAACCTAGGGCTCAATCGTTCAAGAACCTTAGTATTTCCATCGTGAACTTATGAATTTCGTCTGGTGCCGGAGGCATAGATGCGGGCGCACTCTTTCTTATGTGGTATCCGAAAAGTCCTTGCGTTACTACTTTGGATTAAAATATCAATCATTATCCCCAGAAGTAAGTCATGTTTTCTTCGCCTTCCTAAAGGCAGTGCATTGCCTAAATCTTGCTCAAATGTATGCGGTTCTTGCCGGGATTCTTCAAAAATAACCGCCATATCCGAAATATGTCTGATCATCGACGACTATCTAAGTGCGTTCCCGAGAGGTCAAACAGCTCGGCAATCAACCCTATAGCGCCATCGACATCGTTTGCAAAGATCTAGAAAATCGCCGCCAGGAGCATTGTTTTTGGCCGGATTTCGTCAGGCTTTAGTATCTGCCAAGGCTGGGTTCCGAAGGCGCCTATGCGGTAGGACAAGGTCATGGGTATTGGGGAACACGTCCCGAAACCCTATATTTAGTTCTATTCCCATTTCGAGCATCCGATAAACATTCGCTACTGTACAGTACTGAAGCTGAGATTAGTCAAATCTGATGCTGAACAGCAGACTGATATTGATGATGTTCGCTTTCCTCCGTGGCGTCCGCTAGATAATTTTGATGACGGAGCGCGTTTCATGTTCTTGCTACACCTGCAACACGAGAAACTCTTTTTGATTGTCATGCAGTTTTCGCTGACGAAATGCAAGCAGTTCTGCTCAGTTAGCTCCGTCTTTCTTCAACGTCACCTTCGGTGAGCCCGAGTCCGCGTCACAAGCAGGAGCCGCATCATGCATGTAATCGCCGACCTGAAGATCTAGGGGAGAAATTGGCTAGGTGCTGTTTGAGATGACCGGATTGCGTTGTTGTGAGAGTCTGCACAGAAGTGGCAAGTTCTCCGAAGTTCGTACCTTAGTCCTGCCTTACATCATGCAAAGTCATTGAGATTGGAGGCTTTGATGGAGCCAAGTGCGGTCAAGGTATCTCTCCCAAACTATCGGTTTCGTCGATTAAGTGTGCGGCATGATCAACACAACCGAGAACCCATCGCCAGCACGCGCGCAGAAGCGGCACTAGCCATGGTTCACGCACAAGCGACGGCCTCTGACTGCAAAGCAGTTGCAGTAGCTACCATCAGCTCTGTCTCCGAGCTTGGCATCCCTGGAGATGCAGGCGCACTTCTCCAACAGCCTATACTGAGCTCACGTAAATACGTCACGCCCTGAACAACGGTCAGTAACGCGCCAGCCGCTGTGACCGCAGAATATCTTCAATTCTGCATTCGTCGTTGTCTTGCCGCAATAGCCACCAGATTTCAGCTTTAGTCCTAGTCAAAGTCGTATTGTCAACAACGATGTACTTTATCATGCATACGGTCGGATGAAAGGGTTACTAGGCATCAGGCATAGTTGTCGGAGTAAGTTTTTAGATGCCGCCCTTCGAGCCAACTTTGATGTCGCATGGTTTGGCGAGTCTCTCTATTGATTGGCGTCGGACCGCTGTCCATCCCCTGGCTTAGATCTCTCAAAGACCATGTACCACAGGATCATCAACAAGTTGTCTTAGATCTTCCGGTCCGCCACCTTGGAGGGTTTCACTGCCGACAGCTAGGCTGCATATGGCAGCCATTTCCTCAAAGCACGTCAGGTTTCTGGCCCCCCTCCCTCCTCCTTCTCCATCTCCAAGCGAATCCAGATCTCCCCTCGCCTGCTCGCGTGGCCCTACGGGAAACAGAGCCGAGCCAGGGCACACACACAGATAACACATATCGCCTTGTTCCTCTTGATTGTCGTGGCGCAACGCGCGATTCTAGATTGTTGTAGTTTCCGTGTGACGCGCGCTCGGGTCGGAGGAGAGAGCACGTAGGGAAAACCAAAAAAGAAATCAGGATGACGAATACCGAGAGACGATCGCCTGCCCTTCACTTGGCCCCCGCCACCTTTATTCCCACATCATTTCCCCCCTTAGCAAACTCCCTTCAGATACCTAGGTACAGATCGCTTCCGTTCGTGAGCGCCACGTCGAAAGCGACAGTCCGGCGCAAACAAAGCGAAGGCGTGAGGCCGCCCACCCCGCGCACCGCTATACATGCTCCACCAACCAAGCCCGCCGCCCGCATGAACGCATCCATCGCGCAGCGCGGCGTCAGAACGATCCCGGCGATTCGCACCGCGAGGGCATGATCGCCAGCTAGCATCTACCCGGGCCCACGGCGTCGGGTTGGGGAACAAAGGACCATTTGGCGCCGATGCAAGACACCTGGCCGAGACCGCGTTCCGCGGATTGTTCGGAGTGGCGCGGTTCGCTCGGGGGAGGGGGTGGAGGGTGGACTACCTACTACTAACCCCCCTTCTCTCCTCTTAGTCACCAGCGCTCCCTCCCCCTGTCGTTTCTCCTCGTCCCCGTGGTCGTTCCATGCAGGTCATGGTGTTGCTGGAGGATGCGAGGGGTAGACTAGGGGAGAAGAAGAAGAAGAGGGCAGTATATCGTTTGACCACGTGGGGTGTGCGGTGGCTGCGTTTGAGAGGTTGCCTGCGTCTGGTGGGGTGGAGTTTTGGGGGAAAGGGTTTATTGGACGAATGGGGGGGCGACGATCTGGTCTTCCCGGACGAGCCCGCGGGCCAGGGCTGCACGACTTGTGCAAAAATCCTGGGTTACGTGTAGGCAAGCTTTGTTGTTCGCTGTTGCGTGGTACCGGGGTCACGGGGCGCCGTGATTGGCGACCGCAGGCCTGCTGCAGGGGCGGGAAGGCGAAGTGGTAAGGCGGACGGGCAATCAGCCTAGGGGATTTTTTTCTTGTGAGCAAAGATGTAGACTTGGAATGGCATCGCAGTTCAAGGTTACAGCGCCTGAATGGACAGGGCGGAAT